>JAIUZE010066093.1:0-134167 GCA_022085475.1 Heliosperma pusillum
GAGTTCGGCTTGCCCGTTTGTTTGTGGGTGATAGGCCGTGGAAATTTTATGATTCACCCCATATCGTTGGAGAAGGCCTCCAATCACTTTGTTGCAAAAATGGGTCCCCCTATCACTAATGATAGCCCTTGGAAAGCCAAACCGAGAGAATATGTTCTCTTGAATGAAAATGGCTACTACCTTGGCATCATCGGTGCGGGTAGGAATGGCTTCGACCCATTTTGATACATAATCCACCGCCAAGAGGATGTATAGATAACCACCGGAATTTGGAAAAGGCCCCATAAAATCAATTCCCCAAACATCAAAGATCTCACAATAAAGAAGGGGTTGTTGTGGCATCTCATTTCTCTTTGTCAAATTCCCCACCCTTTGACATCGGTCACAAGTTTTTACAAATTTGTGGGCATCTTTGAAAAGGCTTGGCCAAAAGAAACCGCATTCAAGCACTTTTCTAGCGGTTCTTTGTGGCCCAAAATGCCCTCCACAAGCATAGTCATGACAATGATGTAGGATGGAAGGAATTTCACTCTCGGGCACACATCTTCTCACAAGTTGATCTTGGCAAAATTTCCACAAGTAAGAATCATCCCAAGTATAGTATTTGGCATCGGACTTGACCTTGCTCTTTTGATGAGAAGAGAAATGGCTTGGAAGCCGCTTTGTCACCAAATAGTTGACCATGGTAGCATACCATGGCTCTTCCAATTGTATAGCATAAAGTGACTCATGAGGGAGACCTCCTTCAACCTCCTCACGAGGGCATGATGGTCTTCCTTCATGGTTAAGCCGGCTCAAATGATCCGCCACCACATTCTTCACCCCTTTCTTGTCTTTTATTTCCACATCAAACTCACTTAGAAGAAGAATCCATCTTAACAACCTTGGCTTTGCATCCTTCTTTGCCACAAGGTATCTAATGGCGGCATGATCGGTGTAGATGATCACCTTTGTGCCCAAGAGATAAGATCGGAATTTTTCTAGAGCATAAATCACACCAAGGAAGTCCTTCTCCGTCGTGGAATAGTTCTTTTGAGCATCATTCAAGAGGGTAGAAGCATATTGGATCACATGGGGTCCCTTGTCACTCTTTTGACCCAAAACCACTCCCAATGCATAGTCACTTGCATCGGTCATGATTCCAAATGGAAGATCCCATCGTGGTGCTTGAATAATTGGTGCGGTGACCAATCTCTCCTTCAAGTCATTGAATGCTTTCCTACATTTGTCATCAAAAACAAATTCCGCTTCCTTGTGCAAAAGCTTGCATAAAGGGTTAGCAATCTTGGAAAAATCCTTCATAAATCTCCGGTAGAAACCGGCATGTCCTAGAAAAGACCTAATGTCTCGGGTGTTAGAGGGATAAGGTAAAGTTTTTATGATGTCAACCTTAGCCTTATCCACCTCACCCCCCCTTTCCGACACTACATGTCCCAAAACGATGCCACTAGTCACCATGAAATGACATTTTTCGGAATTTAAAATGAGATGGGACTCTTGGCATCGCTCTAAGACAAGAGCAAGGTGTTTTAGACATGCATCATAGGAGTCCCCATGGACGGTGAAATCGTCCATGAATACTTCTATGATTCGTTCTACATCGTCGGAGAAAATACTCAACATGCACCGTTGAAAAGTCCCCGGCGCATTACACAAACCAAAGGGCATACGACGATAAGCAAATGTACCAAATGGGCAAGTGAATGTCGTCTTGACTTGGTCCTCGGGTGCAATTGGGATTTGAAAATACCCCGAGTAACCGTCAAGGAAACAATAGAAAGCTTTCCCCGCTAATCTTTCTAACATTTGATCAATAAATGGTAGCGGGAAATGGTCTTTCAATGTTACCGCATTCAAGCGGCGGTAGTCAATACACACTCTCCAACCGGTTTGGGGTCGGGTGGAGACCAAGTCTCCTTGTGCATTCTTGACTACCGTCACTCCTACCTTTTTGGGTACGACTTGAGTTGGGCTAACCCAACGAGAGTCGGAAATAGGGAAAATGATACCCATTTGCAATAGCTTAATTACCTCTTCTTGCACTACCTCCGCCCTGGGTGGATTGAGCCTCCTTTGGGGTTGTCGGACCGGTTTGGCATCCACTTCAAGCCGTATCTTGTGCATGCAAGTCACCGGGCTTATCCCTTTTAGGTCCGCTATGCTCCACCCAAATGTTTCCTTATGCTTTTCAAGTAGTGATACCAATTTGTCTTCTCGGTCTTCGGTGAGTGTGCTTGAAATGATAAGTGGTAGGGTGTTCTTGTCCCCTAGAAAGATGTACTTCAAATGGCTTGGGAGGGTCTTCAACTCGACCTTCGGGGGCTGGATTATGGAAGGGAGGGGCTTGTGGAGTGGAATACTCAAAGCAAACAACTCGGACAAGTTAGCCAGTGCAGGACGCAGGCTGCGTCCAGTGACGCAGGCTGCGTCCAGTGACGCAGGCTGCGTCCAGTGACGCAGGCTGCGTCCAGTGACGCAGGCTGCGTCGAGCACTGCCTTGCCCTGTTTTCAGCATCTCTATGACGTTGAGCTCCTCATATGTTTCTATTGGCTCTTCCTTCTCCAATTCTTCAAGACATTCCTGCACATCAAAAGCCAACAACAAGCGCAAACCTTCCTCTTCCATGGGGTTAGTTAAAGCTATCTCGAGTGGGTCTCTATCACAAAGTTTATACATTTGATTCACTAATGGCTCAAAGATATCCAAGAAGAAACAAGATTGATGGTCACTCGGGTGCCTCATGGAGTCATATATATTGTAAGTTAACCTTTTCCCTTCAAATTCCATAGTCAAGCACCCGTTTGAAACATCGATCTTGGTATTTGAAGTTTTCATAAACGGCCTACCAAGAAGGAGAGGGGTGGCACTAGAGCTAGATTCCATATCTAAAACGTAGAAATCCGCCGGGAAGACAAGATTATCGACTTCCACTAGTACATCCTCTACCATGCCCTTGGGGTAAACACTAGACCTATCGGCAAGTTGAATGACTACCCCGGTCTTAGACAAAGGTCCTAAACCTAGGGTCTCATAAATAGATAGAGGCATGACATTTATAGAAGCCCCTAAGTCTAGCATGGCACGTTTAAAACTCTTTCCCCCAATAGTGCAAGGAATAGTGAACATGCCCGGGTCTCCACATTTCTTTGGTAAATTTTGTTTGAAAATGGCCGACACATGTTCACTCACCCTAACCTTATGGGTTCCCTTTTTTGGATTTCTCCTAGGTGTGCAAAGTTCTTTCAAAAACTTTGCATACCTAGGGACACTATTCAACAAGTTAAGGAGAGGAATGTTAACCTCACATTTCCGGAAAGTCTCATATAAGTCATTCTCCTTGGCATATTTCCTTGTGCTTATCAAAGCACTAGGAAATGGGACTTCCGGTATGTACTCCTCCACTTCATCATCTTCAATAGTGTCCTTGCTCTTCCTTGAATTTTCTCCCTTTGGGTCCATGCTTTTGGATGCCCCTTTTTCATTTCTCAATATCTCTTCTTGACCAACCACCAATTCTCCTTGGTCTTCAATCTCAATGGTTTCCATCTCAATATTCTTCATCTTTTCCTTTCCTTTGCCAAGGGGGTGTACTTCCAACTCTTTGCCTCCCCTCAATGTCATGGCACTAGCATTTTCCCTTGGTGGGGGAATGGTTTGAGATGGGAATCTTGTGGAGCTTGAGGCTTGGGATTTTGACAAATTGAGGCCATTTGGGATAGTTGGGTTTCCAAGTTGTTCACCCTAAGGTTGTTAGCCTCCCTATCCTTCCTTGCTTCCTCTCTATCCCTCCTTGCCTCCTCCCTATCCTTCTCTTGATTGGCAAGAAGTGTTTGCAAGATGTCACTCAAGTTCCCTTGAGAAGAAGAATTCCCTTGATTTGGGTTTTGGTTTGGTTGTCTTTGGGATTGAGAATTATTTGGAAAATTTGAGTTGTTGGGTCTTGGGTTGTTGTTGTTGAAATTTCTTTGGGGGTTTTGGTTGAAATTTGTGTTTCGGTTTTGGGGTTGGATTTTGGGCTCTCAAGTGATTGAATTGACCATTTTCAAAACTCTTTGACTTGTCTCCTCCCCACCCCAAAAGATCACGATTTCCCACTTGGTTATACATCCCTCCACCACTTGGGTTTCTAGCATTGTAATTCCCATACCCCATGGCATTGACACTCTCCATGGTGGCTCCTTGCTCAATCATGATGTAACAAGTATTTGTAGCATGGTCACCTCCACAATAAGAACATTCAAGCGGTTCGGGGTGTTGAGAAAATGAACTTCCTTTGTTGACAACCAAGTTGGATACCAAGCTTTTGAGTTCACCCATCTCTTGCATGAGTTTGTGATTTTGAGAGGCATGAGAATCTTCCATGGAAGATACATTTCTAGAGCTTCCTCCCCTTTCATTCTTCCTCCCGTAGCTTCTTGTATTCATAGCCAACTTCTCAATAATGTTGTTGGCCTCGGCCACATTAAGTGTATCAATACCACCTCCGGTGGCGGCTATAATCATCCGTTGGTCATTTTGGCATAATCCTTCATTGAAGGCCGTCAATAGATCATCCCCCGACATCCCATGATAAGGGCACCTTGCCACGAGGCTTTTGAATCGCTCCCAATAGTCATAGAGAGTTTCCCCCATGTCTTGCTCAATGGTAGTGATGAGCTTCTTTGAGTGGTTATGCCTTGAATCCGGGTAGTATTTCTCAAGAAATTTCTTCTTCAAACCCACCCAAGTATTGACGGAATGGGCCGGAAGACAAAATAACCACTCCTTAGCGGCATCTTGTAAAGAGAATGGAAATGCCCTAAGCTTAAATTGGTCTTCGGTCACTCCTTGAGGGATGGCCCCTTGGCATATCATGTGAAATTCGGCCAAGTGCCTATTGGGATCATTCCCCACCATTCCATGAAATCTTGGCAAATTATGAACAAAGAACCCCTTTAGCTCGAAATTGACATCCCCCATGGGAGGGTATGCGATACACAACGGTTGCTCTTCATAGTTTCTTGCCCGGATTTCACCAATAGTTCTATTATCTTCCATTTCGGGTGGGTAGATGATGTTCAAAGGTGGTGGTCTCCTAGGAGGTGACTCAAACACTTGTTCTTGTGGTTCTTGAAAAATATTGTTCCCAAACTCTTCTTCACTAGGCACCCTCCCAAAGGGTCTCCTATAGAGGGGGTTCGAAAACAACCAATTGGAAATGCTACTTGAGGACGGGTCAATGTCTTGGTCACCAAATCCTTCTTGTGACCTAGGCATAAACTTTTAAAAACAACTCCACAACACAATTAGTAACTTCAAACCCAAGTAACCTTCAAACAATACAAAAAGAAATATTTGAAAAACAATCTAAACAAATTATGACGCTAACAAGAGTTTCAATTTGATAAATTAGCTAAATTGCCTTCCCCGGCAACGGCGCCAAATTTGACGAGCTTATTTTCGGGGTCGTTAATTCCGGAAACTAGCTATGCCAAATAACAATTTATAAAACCAAATCTAGACTCAAACTATCCTAAGTAAAGGGGTAGTAAGGGTAAGACAAGGATCGAACCCAAGAGAAGGCGGTGAATGCTAATAATCTAATCTAGACTCTTGCTAAAAACCGATTAAACAAATTAATAAATCTAACCACAAATTAAACACTAATTGAAACAAAGACTAGAATTACTTACAAACTATGATATTCACAATGGTAAACATGTAGATAACAAATAGGGAGAAAGTTTTTCATGAGAAAAGATTATCAATCCTAGAATCACCAATAACAACTAAATAATCAAAGATTCAAATAAGGAAAAACAACTTAGTGCAATTATCCCAAGTTCCCCCACAATTAACAAAGTAAAGATCCCTCCTTTCCTCCCTTCTCTATTTATCTATTGCAAACTTCAAAGAATTAGCCACCATGAATTAAACCATCCATAAATGACTCAATACAACTAAACCCATACTTATTAAACCATAAGCATAAATAAAGATGCAAGCTTTAAGCACAAAACCAAAGAAGCATGCTAGATTCATGAACTAAAACATTAAACCATGTTCTAAATACATAATAACCCAAATTCCACTCAAAAGATTCTAACTTTTAAACCAAAGTTACAATCTTTCAAGTTGCATCAACAAATATCAAGACAAATCAACCAAATTCATCAAGACAATGCAATTTAATCAAACAAACAATTACTAAGATGGTTGGTCTTAACAACAATTCATTCAATAATGAAAATCAAACAAAGGAAGATGAAATTAAATAGAGAAGGAAGGATTAAAAAGTCTTACAATGCTAAAAGGGAAGAACTTGTTCAAATTACACTAAGCAAAAGGAGATTAGCTACCCATAGTCTTCATAATACAACCAATTTCTAAGGAAAAACCCATTACAAAAGCCAAACTTGAAGAACAAAAAGAGAGAAATGCTAAGGAAAATATGATGTTGTATGGTGAAGAAACCCCTCCCCTTGCTGCTATTATTAAGAAAAATGAAGAGTCTTTGAAAAAATATGTCAAGGATAATAAAACAGCAAGGTGTCACATTCAAAATTACATGACTAATACTTTGTTCGACCTTTTCATGATTCATAAGTCTGCTAAACTTATTTGGACGACGTTAGAGAAAAAATATGGTTCGAATGATGCTGGGAAAAAGAAGTATGTGGTTGGAAAGTAGTTAAATTATTCTATGGTAGATGATAAACCTATTATGGATCAAGTTCATGAGTATGACAATTTTTGTGCTGATGTTGTTAATGAGGGCATGAAACTAGATGAAGTTTTTTTGACTAATGTGTTGCTGGGAAAATTCCCCCCGTCCTGGAGTAAGTACAGAAATCATCTTAAACATAAGAAAAAGGATTTGTCGCTTCAAGAACTGATAGGTCATATGCGTACTGAAGAGGCCAATCGTCTTAAAGATAAGTTAGCTTTGAAATCTGTCAACACCGTTAAGGCTAACATTGTTGAAACTGGAGGCTCTTCGAATTTGGACAAATTTAAGGGTAAGGGTAAGCTCAAATTCGGTCAGGGGCAGTCCAAGGGTCAAAATAAATATGGTAAGTTTGTTTACAACAAACCGGGTCAATCCAAGACTGGGAAATTCCACAAACCTATCGGGAATATTCAGAAACCGGGAAACTTTGCTTGTTATGTATGCGGTCTGACTGGGCATAAGGCGTATCAGTGTCCTCAAAAGAAAGGTGGTCCGATTGGTCATAATGGTGCTCAAGCCAATCTTGCCGAGAACCAAGATGTTATTGCTGCGGTCATAGTGGAGGCTAATCTGGTTGCTGATGCAGTTGATTGGATTTTGGATGCTGGGGCATCAAGGCACTTATGTTCAAATAATGAGCTGTTTTTCGAGTTTGAAGAAGTTAACAATGGTGAATGTGTCTTTATGGGCAACTCTTCTTCCGGTTCTATTAATGGCAAAGGCAAGATTCTTCTGAAACTTACCTCAGGGAAAACCCTCGGTCTTAACAATGTGCTTTTTGTTCGCACACTACGACGTAATTTAGTTTATGGAGCTTTACTAAACAAAGCTGGTTTGAAAATTGTTTTTGAAGCTGATAAAGTTGTAATTACTCGTAGTGGGGATTTTGTGGGCAAGGGTTATCTCTCGGGAGGTCTATTTACTTTAAATGTTGTAGTTGATTCAGTTTTTAATAATAACATTGCATCTTCTTCTGCTTATATCGTTGAGTCTCTTGATGTTTGGCATGATAGACTAGATCATTTAAATGTTGATTATATTAAAAGACTTAAAGCGATGTCTTTAATTTTTGATTTTAGTAATAGTGAGTTCTCTAAGTGTCCTAGCTGTGTAGAGGCAAAGTTTTATAAGAAACCTAGTAAGCCTGTTAAGATTAGAAACACCGGACTACTTGAGTTAATTCATACCGACCTAGCTGACTTCAAGAATTCCATGAGTCGAGGAGGGAAACACTATTATGTAACCTTTATAGATGATTATTCTAGGTTTACCAGAGTGTACCTTCTTAAGACAAAAAATGAAGCAGAAGAGATGTTTATCAAGTATAAGAACGAGGTAGAAAATCAACTTGACAGAAAGATTAAGCGTATTAGGTCCGACAGGGGTGGTGAGTATGGTTCTAACTTCTTGGTAAGTTGTGAGAAATTTGGCCTTATCCATGAGAAAAGCCCACTTTATTTGCCCCAATCCAATGGTGTAGCTGAGCGTAAAAATCGAACTTTAAAAGAGATGATGAATGCTATGCTTTTAAGTTCTGGCCTTCGTGATGATATGTGGGGGGAAGCTATTTTGTCTACTTGTCATATTCTTAACAGGGTACCTCATAAGAAATTAGACATAACTCCCTATGAGATGTGGAAAGGGTACGCTCCAAACTTGGGTTATCTTAAAGTGTGGAGATGTCTGGCTAAGGTAGGATTGCCTGACTTTAGGAGATCTACCATAGGATCCAAGACTTATGATTGTGTTTTTATTGGCTATGCTCAGAATAGTTATGCCTATATGTTTTTTTTCCCTTGAGTTATAGATCTATTTCCGAGGTAAGAGATGCCGAGTTTTTTTAACATACTTTCCCTTTAAGGAAAAATGATGTGTCGTCTTCAAGCATGTCTCTCTTACCTGGTCATGTGCCTTCTAGTTCGACGTCTTTTGATTATGTTGCCGCACCTAGAAGAGGTAAGAGAGCTAGAATCAAAAAAACCTTTGGAGATGATTTTGTTTTGACCTTTCTGTCTGACGTCAAATCTTTTAGTTTCGTTAGTGATGAGCTTGTGTCAGCCTATTTAATAGAAGAAGGTCCAAAAACATATGATGAGGCTATGAGGTCTACAGATGCTAATTTTTGGAAAGATGCTATTAAAAGTGAACTTGACTCTATTATGTCGAATCAAACTTGGGAATTAGTCGATTTACCCAAGGGTAGTAGACCCATTAGTAGTAAGGGGATCTTTAATAAGAAAATGAGACCTGATGGATCAATAGAAAGGTTTACGGCTAGACTTGTGGTTAGTGGATTTACTCAAAAGAATGATATTGATTATTTTGATACTTACTCTCCCGTGACCAAAATTGCTACTATTAGGATTCTTATTTCTTTGGTTGCTATTCATGATTTAGTTGTGCACCAAATGGATGTAAAGACAACATTTCCAAATGGTGATCTAGAGGAAGAAATATATTTGTCTCAACTTGAGGGTTTTGTGATTAAGGGTCAAGAAAGTAAGGTGTGTAAGTTAAGGAAATCATTGTATGGTCTAAAACAAGCACCTAAACAATGGTATGAGAAATTTGACAGCACTTTGATAAAGGATGGATATGTTGTTAACAACTGTGATTCATGTGTGTATTCTAAAATGTTTGGGTCAGATTGTGTAATTACCTGTCTTTATGTTGATGATATGTTAATGCTTGGTAAGAATTTGAATGTTATAAATAAGACCAAGGAGTTTTTTTCATCAAAGTTTGAGATGAAGTATTTAGGGGAAGTCGATGTTATCCTAGGAGTTAGAGTAATTAGAAACTCTGACGATATTTCCTTGAGTCAGTATCATTATGTGGAAAAAGTGTTGAAAATCTTGAACTGTTTTGATGTTGTTGCTGCTAGAACTCCCTATGACCCCAACATACATTTGTGTAAGAATTTGGGTGAAAGTGTGTCACAAGCGGAGTATGCTAAGATTATAGGAAGTGTAATGTTTCTCATGAATTTTACTCGACCTGACATTGCTTATGCTGTTAGTAGACTCAATCGGTATACTCATAACCCTAGTAGTGAACATTGGGATGCTCTTCGTTGCTTGCTTAAGTATCTTAAAGGTTCTATTAGTTTATGTTTACATTATAGAAAATTTCTTGCAGTTTTGGAAGGTTTCTGTGATGCTAACTGGATTTCAAGTAACGATGAGATATGTTCAACCAGTGGTTATGTGTTTACTTTGGGCGGAGGTGCTATATCATGGAAGTCTTCAAAACAAACTTGTATAGCACGCTCCACCATGGAGTCTGAATTTATTGCTCTTGAGTTGGCAGGTCAAGAAGCAGAATGGTTGAGAAATCTTTTGGCATATGTGCCTATGTGGGGAAGACAGGTCGCTCCGGTCTCGTTACACTGTGATTCACAAGCAGTCATAAGTGTTGCTAAGAATAATGTCTATAACGGTAAGAGACGACATATTCGAATCAGGCATGGCGTAGTTAAACAACTCCAGAAATCTGGAGTGATTGCTTTGGACTATGTGAAGTCCGAAAGTAATTTTGCCGATCCTTTTACCAAAGGGTTAACAAGGAGATTAGTTCATGAGACGTCGAGGGGAATGGGGCTTAAGTATTCGTGTCAAGATCATGAATGAATCTTGAAGGGACTATCTAAGCACCCATTCCTATGGCGTTTAACAATCCTTAATGAATCATGTGAGAAGTGCTATAGAGAAGCACGAGAGTCACCTACGTGGGTGTGATGGTTTGATATCCATTTAGTACGACTATGAGAATTCACGTTTAACATACTCACTTGAACCAAGGAAACGCTTTATGTATAATGCGTTGCACTTTGAAATCGCGGAACAATCAGTATTTGAAGGTATGATATGTGTTGTGGGGGTCTCAATCCGAAGACCAACAAGGAATTCAAATCGAAATATATTCATTTGTTGATAGTAAGTTGTTGCCCCATTTCACTAAAGCGGCAATTCAAGTAGAAAGACATTGAACGCTTAAGTATCCAATCCTTCCTTACCCAGGAATTTCTTCTTTGTCTTTCTTCGCCATCTGTGGGGGATTGTTGGGTTTGATGGCTCAACAAGCCTTTCTTTTTTTACTTGGCAATCCCACATTGGTGAGAAACTCCCTCCTCTTCTTGTTTTTATATGATACTTTTCTTTGTATGCTCAAGTGTGATACAAAGGAGTTTTGTATAGGTGTATGGGCCTGTAGATTGAGCCAAACAAACACACGCGCGCGCGCGCCACGCCACGCCGGTCCAGGCCCGGGCTCGGGTCTTGGGTAGAGCACATAGATTGCACCTGTTTCTTATAACAGTCAAAGATTTTATGACTGTTATAATCCCTGTAATTACGTGCCTAATTTATGGCCTTAATTACGGATTTGATTATGTGATTATGGGGAGCGTTTTTTGGCTTCTCTATTGGCTATTGTTCTTATAAATAGGCAGTGTTTCTTTCAGTTTTACTATACCAAAAACAATCTTCTCTTCTCTAAACATAATGTCTCATGTTCCTGGGTATTGTTACTGAAAGTTCAAAAGCTCTCATACGCTAGTGGTGGTGTACGGGTGCTGCAGTGTAAACCTTTGGGAACTACCGGCGTGGATCGATTACCACCTCCGTCGTGCCGTAATAGTTTTCAAGTAAGTGGATATTTACCACGGCACTGCAAGTTCTCTAAATCGATAAGTTCTATTCCATTGTTACTCTATTCTTTTCTAACAATATAAACCTTTTGTAGCGGATGAATCCTCTTCAAAAACGCTGGGAAATGAAAAGCGATTGGTAAAATTTGTGTTTGGTGTTGAGCAAATGTTTATTCGCACACCTAATCTAGTTAATTGAGCTTTTGCCGTATTGGCGCCAAAACGGCAATGTTTACCGGCCTTTTTAAGAAATATATCTCTTTTTGGCAACAACTTTTTACCAATCCCTTTTAATTTTCAGAAAGTCTTATTGAAGACGGATCGGCCCATCTTAAGATTAAGACGGGTCAAGTCCCTCTCACAAAGAGCAAGTGGGAGGACAGCTGGAGGGGGCTCTATTTGCCACCCACTTGCACCTCACGTGCTCTTTGAAAGGGTGATTTAGCCCGTCTTAAACTTAAGACGGGTTGATCCGTCTTCAATGAGAAGTTGTGTTCAATTATACCTTTACAACGGGTCGGGTCAAAATATGGGTTGGATGGAATATGGGTCGAGTTGAATATGAGTTATAGGTTAGGTTAGGTTAGGGTCGAAATACAAGCGGTCACCCGAGCCCCTTCATCCTGAGATACCGAGAATTATTATTATTATAATAATAATAATAATAATCATCCTGAAATACAAGTGTTCAATTATAGCTTTGTGCCGTCACATTTAGGGTTTGTTCTTGTTGTTGCTTAGTTTTGGTTTTGTGCGTGTTTTTCTTTGGTGGTTGGTAAGACGGGTGGTTCACACCGGTGGTGCTCCTTGCTTCCTCTGGTGTTGTTGATCCGGTGGCACCTTCGGTTGTATGGAACAGGTGGTGGTACATGTGCTTGTGTGTTGCCACATGAATCCATGCACGTTTGGCTATTTTTAGTAAGCCTTGCCCATCACTATCTTCGTCATGCCTGTTTTAGTACGTTTTCATTGTCCTTTTTCGAGTATTCATGGTTGTCCGGATGGCCGTGGTAATGGCCTTACTAAGGCCGCGTGGCAGAAGCATTTTCAGGATCGTCATTGTCAGGAAGATGCTAAGGAGCTGACACGTCAAACTCTTTCTAATAGTCTGACGGTTTTCTCTAATGCCGAGATTACTTTGAAGCGGATGGGGCTTTGGTTGTGTGGGGAGTGTTTTAAAACCCATACATTTCGCTCTAGGTGTCGGCATAGTCGGGGGGATATTATTGAGCCTCCGGATTGTGGCGATGGTATCGTTAGCTTTATTATTCATGGTATCCCTCGACCTCCGGCTCCGTCTCCCTCGGTTCTCTCTTCTTCGGATGATAGGGTTGAGCTTGTTCAGTGGTCCGTGTCTTCGCTTGATTGTTTATTATCTTTGGGCCTTCGCACCGTGAAATCTATTCCTCCTAAGTGTCGGCTTGGGTTTGCTCGGGTTTTGAAGGGGGTTTTGGATGATGTGGTCGACTCTCCTGGTGACCTCTCCTATTGGGTCTGTATGCTTGTGTTGCCTCTTTGTCTGCTTAAGACCTTCGTTCCTAGGAGTAATCTTGAGTGTAGGACTGCTGTTAGGCGACAGCGTCAGGAGGAGAGTATTACCAGGGCTATTCTTGCTTGGGGGGTACCTGGAGGGGGTTTGCAGCTTTTGCAGGAGTGTTTGGCTGAGGTTCCTCCTTCGTTTCAGGTGGAGGAGGACCTAGATTTGAGTGAGCTTAACCTCCGCCAATGTCGGCGGAAGATTTGTGATGGTCACTATACTGCTGCTGTTAGGGTGCATTCTTCCTCTGGCGTAGCCCCCTACTCTGATGTCACTCTTGGGGCTTTGCGAGAGAAGCACCCGGACGCTCCATCACCTTCCTTGCCTCCTTTGCCTGTGGACCATCATTCTCTTATTGCCTCTTCGGCTGTGGTTGTGGATATGATTCGTAGTTTCCCACGTGGCACTTCTTGTGGGAGGGATGGGTTTCGTGCCCAACACCTCATGGATTGCTTGAGTGGCGCTGCTGTGGCTATCTCTGATGATCTGATCGCTTCTATTACTAGAGTGGTCAATCTTTTTCTTGAGGGCAGATGTCCACCAGCTCTTGGTGAGTACATTGCCAGCGCTCCACTCACGCCACTTGTTAAACCTGGTGGTGGTGTTCGTCCTATTGCTGTTGGCACCGTCTGGAGACGTCTTGTTTCTAAGGTAGGTGCTTGTTTGGTTGGTCCTTCTTTGTGTTCTTATTTTGCTGGTCTTCAGTTTGGGGTTGGGGTGTCCGGTGGAGGAGAGGCTGTCTTACATGCCTTGAATCGGTTCATTGAGGCTCGTGGTGGCGATGTGGGGCTTTCTATGTTGCTTGTTGACTTTCAGAATGTTTTCAACCTTGTTGATCGTGTAACCATGCTTTTGGAAGTTCGCCGTCGCTGCCCGATTCTTTCCCGTTGGGTGGAGTTATGTTACTCTAGTCCTGCCCGTCTCTATTATGGGGAACATTCTTTGTGGTCTTGTCAGGGAGTCCAGCAGGGTGATCCTTTGGGACCCTTGCTTTTCGCTTTGGTTTTGCATCCCTTGGTGTGCAAGATACGGGATTCTTTTGATTTGAGTTTGCAAGCTTGGTACTTGGATGATGGCACCATTGTTGGGGATACTTTGGAGGTGGGGAAGGTTTTGGATTTGATTATGGCTGATGGTCCTCAGTTTGGTCTCCATCTTAATGTCGCTAAGACTGAGGTTTTTTGGCCTACTGAGGATCCCCGGAGTCGACTCCCTGGTGTTTTCCCTCCTTCCATTGCTCGGCCTTTGCGTGGTGTTTCTGTTTTGGGTGGGCCTGTCAGTACTTGCTCTAGTTTTGGTAGTGAGCTTGTGGCGAAGAGAGTGACTAAGACCATCGAGCTGATGGATTTAGTTGCTAGGATTGAGGACCCGCAATGTGAGTTGCTTCTGCTTAGAGCTTGTACGGGTATATCTAAGCTCTACTTTACCCTCCGTACATGTTCCCCGGGATTTTTGGGTCTGTCCATCTTCGTTTCGATGCAGCACTTCGGTCTAGCTTGGAACGTATTGTCACCGCGTCTGGGCCTGGTTTTGGGGATTGGCAGTGGCGCCTTGCCACTTTCCCTTTTCATCTGGGTGGGCTCGGTGTTTATGCTGCCGGGGATGTTTTTCATTATGCTTTTCTAGCGTCCCGTTTGCAGTCTGCTGATTTGCAGGCTAAGCTACTTCGGTCTTCAGGTATTGTGGATTCTGGTCCTACTTTCGACGATGCCTTGCGGGTGTTCTCTGAGACTACAGGTTCTTCCTTTTTACGTGATCCTAGTGAAATCGCTGCCCCTAAACTTATGAAGAAACTGGCAGATATATATTTTGCGAGGATTGCTGCTACTGCGGAATCTGTATTCTCTTTGACACCGCGTCAGCTTGCGTTATGGAAGTCTCAGCAGGGTGCCCACGCCTCTGATTGGTTGCGCGCGGTTCCTATCTCTGGGTTGGGTCAGACTATGAACCGGAGGACTTACCGTAGTGTGCTGGGGTATCGCCTTGGTGTCCCGTTATTCACGGTATCTAGGCCTTGTCCTGCTTGCTCTCGGGTTTTTGCTGATGATGTGTATGGGGACCACGCTGTTTCTTGTACTGGTACTGTGGGGGTTAAGCATCGGCATAACCTCGTTCGTGACACCTTATTCGACATATGCTATAGGTCTGGTATTTCTTCGGGCAAGGAGGTTGATATCGGTTTGGTTGACGGGCATGGCGGATCTCTTCGACCTGCGGATTTGCTACTTTATTCGTGGGACAGAGGGCGTGATGTGTGTGTTGATTTGACAGGGTCTTCCCCCTTGACTCAGACTGGGATGTCTGATTTTGTGCCGGGACGGGTTGTTGCTGATGCTGCTCAGCGCAAATGTACTAAGTATAGGGATTTATGCGCGACTGCTGGCTATGGTTTCCTACCCTTCTCTTTCTCTTCGCTTGGGGAGCTGGGCTCGGATGCTGTTGACTTGCTTAAGCGGATCCAGAAATTCTCGGTATCTCAGGATGCTGGGGCTCGGGTGGCCGCTTATATCTTTACTAGGCTTAGTTTCTCTATAGCTAAGGGGGTGGGGGCCCAGATTGTCTCTCGGCTCCCCGCCAACTTCTTGTAAACTTTAAATTTTATTTTATTTTAATGAAAGCTGCGCGCATCTTATATAAAAAAAAAAAAAAAAAAAAAAAATAATAATAATAATAATAATAATAATAATAATAGTAATAATAATAGTGATTATAATTATTATAATCAATAATAATAGTAATATTAATAATATTGATAATAGTTGCTATTAATAAACTATTCCCCTCCAGTTCATAATAATTTTCGTATTTTGTATAGCATAGTTTTCGAGACGACACTTTGACTTGATTTCTCTTCATTTTTATTCAATTTTTTTTTCATTTAAAACATATGTTTCCAATTTTTTTTATGATGAATGTAAATGTTTTTTGTTATAACGTCTAAGTTTTTATATTTTAAAACTTATTTATGGTCAAAGTTATAACGAGTGATAATTATGAGATGGAGAGAGTATTATTTAATTATTAATAATGATAATAGTAATAAAAAAATAATAATAACTAACATTATATGAATATTAGTAAAACATTTTAAGTTTAAGATGAGTACAACTGAAGTGAGCTGAATTTAGTGGAGCTGAACTGAACTGAATGAAGCTGAACTGAACTGAACTGAATAGAGCTGAACTGAACTGAATGGAACTGAGCTGAACTGAACTGAGCTAAGCTGAACTGAATAGAGCTGAACTGAACTGGAATGAGCTGAAATTAAGCTGGAAAGAACTGGGCCTAAGACGATGATAATAAATTGCACTCTTACAATAATTTTATTATCTTTTAATAAAATTGGATACACACTAATTATAAATAACAAACTCTCTCTTATCTCACAAATATTTCTACGACTCGCTAAAACTTAATGACTCTTCTTATTGTTTGCTTTGCTTGTGAGTGAGTACAATTCTCTAACTATTGCATAACTATTTATACTACAAGCTTACACTATTGAAATAGTGGCTTTCACACATACAAACACTATACTACCTAAGACTTATTTGCCTTCTAAAGGTAGGTAGCCTGCAAAACTAGAAAAAGCTGAACACCATGTTTTACTACTTATTTTTCATGAGCCTATTATAGATATAGCTAAGCCCGTTAATTTTGACCATGAATAATAGCATTTAGGAATCCATGTGTGAATGGCCGGAGAGTAATTGTTGGCTTTTAACAGAACTGATCTTGTAGTTGTCAAGTACCTATAACATTTCACTCCAAAAAAATTTGTACCAAAAAACGCATTTACCAGCAGTTGTATAAGAAATTCTAGTGTGTGTGTTACCCTATGCTTTTTTGACAAAAATTCCAGCATGACTCGTGAGACTGACATTGCATGACATTTGTTCCATACTTGGGTGCCTACCATATTATGTTACGGGCTTATGGCTTTCAACAGGAGGCATGCTACATCAATCTGCGCGGCGCGTCTCGTGTTGAACATTTTGTGTAGGGTTTGTAATCAATTAGGTTGGGGATTTTGAGGCAATGCTACTGGATATCAATAGTTGGTTGAATCAAATTTGGGCCACTGGATATCAATAGTTGTGTTGGGGTCTGATTACCCTACCTCCACTTTAATAACCTGTCACATTTTTAAATGTCATCTCCCTATTAAAAACCAATTAGTTTTGTTTGTAACGGATAATGACCGTTACAAATGAGAATTTGTGCTTAAAAACAAGACAACTCCAAATATTAACCTCACATTCCACATTCTACATTCCACCCCTCATTCCCTCATTTGACAGCTCCCACTTCCCAGCTTCTCAGCAACAACATTCCCTTTCAGAATGCCCCTCCTGGAAGCCATTACATACTACCTAGTCCACCACCCGACAATCGCCACGTTCGAATGGAACCACAACACAACACCCTTCTCCACCCTGTCATTCCTCATCCTAACCATCCTCACCTACCTGACTCTCACCCTCACCCTCTCCACCCTCCCAATCCCCCTCCCTCCACCCCGACTCCTCCGTCGAATTTCAACCGTCTACAACCTCGTCATCCTCCTCCTCTCCTTGACAATGTCCCTCGCCACCACCCTCTCTTCCCTCCTCTACTTACCCTCCCTCTCACACCTCTTCTGCCTCCCCAACTCCACACCCCCGCGTGGGCCCGTCTTCTTCTGGGCCTACGTCTTCTACCTTTCCAAAATCCTTGAATTCTCAGACACCTTCTTAATCATCCTCTCACGCTCCCCAACCTCCAGCAGACGGCTCTCATTCCTCCACGTCTACCATCACGCCACGGTCCCCGTCATGTGTTACGTATGGCTTTCCACGTCGCAGTCGTTGTTTCCGGTTGCGTTGGTTACTAATGCTACTGTCCATACTGTTATGTACTCGTATTATCTATTGTGTTCGCTTGGGGTTCGTCCGTCTTGGAAGAGATTGGTCACTGACTGTCAGATCATACAGTTTGTCTTTAGTTTTGCGGTTTCGCTTATCATGTTGTATTATCACTTCTTCGAGTTTAGCTGTTCCGGGATTTGGGGCTGGTGTTTCAATGCTGTGTTTAATGCTTCTCTTTTGTATTTGTTTCTTGATTTTCATTCTAACAATTATAACAAAAAGAAGAAAGATAGGCTGAGTAATGATGGAGATAAGGACAAGGTTTTGTAACCATGATGATTTTGTTCATTGTTTAGTAATTGCATTTTTTATATTTTCATATCGGATCGATATCGTATGATACTCCCTTCATTTCACTTGGCATTTTATACCTTAGATCTACATCGAATAATCGACCATCATACTCTCCTCATTCGACTTGTTTTACTTTCATACATTTTCGGTTTATTCATGTGATTTATACGGAGTACTCTATAGTGAATAATCAAGTGAAACTGCAGGGGGAATAGAATTATTATCAGATTGTTGTTTATTAGCAGTCACTGTGGCTACGGCCAACGGAGGCAAAATTGGGTTGCAGTTTAAAGGCGGATGCGCAATGGGATGTTGTCGTACCAAACTGAACCAGAACAATTCCCAAAAACTGGGATGTGTGCCTACACAAAACAGGCCTTATCCTTGTTACAAGGTAGCCGAGGTTGACCAGAGTATCCACTACCAAACTGCTAGGTACTATGCAATGGTGTGGTGGACTGGTCCTAAACAGGCGCATTTTTCCTGGTTTGTGCATCATTCATCGGGTGTCATGACTGTGGACGACTGTGGCTATGTAATTGCGAATTGTATCATCTACAGGTGATAATGAGACGATACAACTCGCGAGCACCTTGAGCTCGGTAAAAGCCATGTCGACTCGGGCTCGGGATCGGTTCAAGAACTTAACCAGCCAAGCCAAGTAATCATTGGCTCGGCTCGAAAAGCTCGCGAGCGGTTCGAACATGTATAGTTAGTTAAAATATATTGATCTTATTTTATAAAAATATTTTATCATGATTATATACTGATATCACTCTTATCAAATGTACTCATTAATTTGCCCAAATACTTTTTATGTGTAACTTTGAAATCTTGTTATTAAAGGTATCAAAGAAAAAAACAAAAAAATGTGAGAATAATATAATAAGTTCAAGTTGAGCTCAAACTTTAATAACACCTCACCAAAGAGCCGTTGCATATATCTCAATATATGGCATATTTCGATTCCTTCCCTTCATACATTATATAGTTGTTATATATTATTTCCTTCCGTAATTACATTGTATATCTTCTCTGTATATATAGCTGCATTATGTAATAGCAATAGGCAAGAAATATACAATACATTAACCAGTATACTCAATTCGTAATATGGTATCAGACATAAGGTCTCTTTCCTGAAAATCGAAACTTCAATCGATATGCCGACTTCCGAAAAAGCCACCACCGATCCCAAAACGACATCTTCTTTTTCCATATACCCAGTCGAAAATCCGGGCAGCAAGATCACCCAAGTCGTTTTTAATGGCACGAATTACGATGAATGGTCTCGTGACCTTCGCCTCGCTCTCCTTGCCAGAGGCAAGGTCGATTACATTGACGGCACCATCACTCGGCCTGCCACATCCGACCCCGACTACAAATCCTGGCGCTCTGCTAATGCGCTCGTCTCGGCCTGGATATTTAATTCCATGGAGAAAGATCTCAAGAACTCTATTTCTCTCCGAGACGACGCCACTCAACTTTGGAACGACATCAAACACCGCTTCACTCTGGTAAACGACGCTCAAATTTTTCAATTAGAATCTGACATTCTTGTCTGCAAACAGGGACCAACCGAATCCATTATGTCATATTATGGTCGGATTAAAAAGCTCTGGGATGATTTGCTTTTTAGCGATCCCGTTCCCGATTGCGGTTGCATTCAATGTCCGTGCAAATTGATTTCTCTCCTGGATCGTCGTCATGAAAGGAAACGGGTACGCTCTTTCCTTATGGGCCTTGATACTCGCTTTAATGTCCTTCGTTCCCATATTCTTGGGACCGACCCTCTTCCTAATATGAATCTGATTTATAGCCGCTTGTTACAAGAAGAAGGTATGCGCATTACTCTTAATAATTCTCAACCCGATCCTCGTCCCGAACCTATGATTTATGCTGCTCATGCTACCCACGGGAACCGCCACACAGGGGGGGCATACCGGGATACCAGGCCCAACTCCTCTGCCTTGACTGACAAACTAGACCCGACTCATCCCACAAAACCCACCTGTATTGCTTGCGGCCGCTCTGGTCACACGTTCAAAACTTGTTTTCGTGTCACCGGGAAATTTCCCGAGTGGTGGGGAGATCGACCTCGTGACCGTATTTATCTACCTCCCGATGCTACTGACATGAGTCAAGCTATATTTGTTCCTGATGAACGTAGTAAAAACAGACGCTCCTCTAATCATGCTCCTCGTGCGCATATGGTAAGTCAGACCGTCACTAATGTTGCTTCGTCCTCCGCCTCTCTTGCTGGTCTCGACAATATTAATTTGAACAGCCTTAACCCGACTGATCTTGCTGAACTTACTCGCCTCTGGCAGTCTCATAAGTCGTCGTCCTCGGATCGTCTTAACGGTAATGTACCCCTTTCTTCTTGGATAATTGATACCGGTGCCTCCCACCACATGTCGGGATGTATTTCTCATTTTTCTAATATTCGTACCATATCCCCTTTGTCTGTCGGTCTGCCTAATGGTGACCGTACTAGTGCCACCCAATGCGGTGACATTACTCTATCTTCTCGTCTTGTTTTAAAAGATGTGTTGTATGCCCCTCACCTTCACTGTCATTTAATTTCCGTTTCAAGTCTTCTACTTGATGACTCACTAACAATACAATTTTCTCAACAATTGTGCTTAATTCAGGACCGTTCCTCGAAGATAGTGATTGGTGCGGGTGAACAACGCGAGGGACTTTACTATTTAAAAGGGGTCCGTACCGGCGAGGCAAAAGCTCTTATGGTGGATTCAATTGACAAAACCGAGCTTTGGAATCGAAGGTTGGGGCACCCATCTTCGAACATTAATCATTTTCTTTCTATTTTACGTCATAATAACTCTCGTAGTTTATCCTCTTTTCATAGCAAAACTTGCGAAACTTGCCTTCGTGCAAAACAAACTCGTACTAGCTTTCCTTTAAGTTTGAATAATGCTAAATTTATTTTTGATCTTATTCATTGCGACATTTGGGGTCCGTATTCTGAAAATGGGTCGTGTGGCTCCCGGTATTTTTTAACTATCGTTAATGATTATTCTCGTTCAACCTGGATTTATTTGTTGCGTCACAAAAGTGACACTCGTCAAAAGATTTTAAATTTTTTTGCTATGATTGATAGGCAATTTAATAAGAAAATTAAATGTTTACGAACCGACAACGGTACTGAATTTTCGTGCCTTATTCTCTTCTTTAATGAACATGGGGTCCTCTTTCAAACTTCTAATGTCGACACCCCTCAACAAAATGGGCGGGTTGAACGAAAACATCGTCATATATTAAATGTTGCTCGTGCTTTACTTTTTCAAGCATCTTTACCAATTTTATTTTGGGGGGAATGTGTCTTGGCCGCCGTCTATTTAATTAATCGAACCCCTTCGACTCTTCTTAATGGTAAAACTCCATACGAACTACTATTTAATAAAATTCCCCCGATGGAACACATGCGCATTTTCGGTTGTCTTTGCTACGCTAAAACTCTCAACCGTAGTCGCGATAAATTTGCCTCGAAAAGTCGTAAATGTATTTTTATTGGTTACCCTTTTGGTAAGAAAGGATGGCGTCTATATGATCTCGATACGGGTTCTTACTTTGAGTCTCGCGATGTGGTCTTCGTCGAGCACACATTTCCTTATGAGTCTATTAATATTCATGATAATGCTCCTGTCCCTATCACTTTCGATAACGATTTTACACCAATCGACCAAGTTGTCGTTCTTCATCAAACCCCCTCCCCTGCCTCTCGTGACAACCACAGTGACACCGCTCCTTGCATCCCCACTACTGAACCAGCTCCAAACAACTCCCCTGCACACACACCCGATGCTTCTCCTGCCCTCGACGACCCTCCTGCTACCCCACCCCGTGCTCCTCCGCCCGCTCAGCCTATTGCAGCTGACCCCCCTCCTGCCACTACTGCTGTGGGACGTGGCCACCGCATCAAACTCCCTAATTCGAACCTCAAGGATTTTGTGCTCACCTCCGATTATTCCTCACCGACCTCAGGTACTCGTTTTCTGATCTCTCACTATGTTTCCTGCACATCTTTTTCTCCTAATCATCAAGTTTTCTTGTCGGCCGTGACCAAAAATCACGAGCCTCGCACTTTTAACGACGCTATGCAGGACGCTCATTGGAGGGACGCTATGAAACTCGAGATCGAGGAACTCGAGAAGAACAACACATGGACCCTTGAACACTTACCACCGAATAAAAAGGCCAGTGGCTCCAAATGGGTTTTCAAAATCAAATACAACGCCGACGGAACAATTGAACGGTATAAAGCTCGTTTAGTTGTTATGGGTAATCGACAAGTAGAAGGCGTTGATTACAACGAAACTTTCGCACCTACGGTTAAACTTGTGACCGTTCGAACTTTACTTGCTCTCGCCGCAGCCCAACATTGGGAACTCCACCAAATGGATGTTCACAATGCCTTCCTCCATGGCGACCTTGTGGAAGAAGCCTTTATGAGGCCTCCTCCGGGCTTCTCACCATCCAACGACGGCAAGGTTTGCCGGCTACGAAAATCTCTATACGGTCTCAAACAAGCACCTTGGTGTTGGTATGCCAAGCTTGCCGCCGCCCTTACTCAATATGGGTTTCGTCAATGCCCGTACGATCACTCACTCTTCTCCCTCGTCAAAACCAACACGGTTGTCCATGTTCTCATCTACGTTGATGATTTGGTAATTTGTGGGAACAATTCTCACTTGATTCAACAATTCAAGACATATCTTTCTACTTGTTTCCACATGAAGGACCTCGGCACCCTCAAATACTTTCTTGGGCTCGAAATTGCCCGTAACCCATCCGGCATTTTCATCTCCCAACGAAAATATGCACTCGACATTCTACATGAAACTGGTCTCCTTGGTTCTCGGCCCACCTATGTTCCCATGGAGCCTAATCACCGTTTGGGCTTATCTACGGCCGCCCTCATGAAAGATCCTCAACCGTACCGTCGCCTAGTCGGGCGTCTTGTCTACCTTACCATTACTCGACCCGAGCTCCTATACTCCGTTCACATCCTAGCCCAATTTATGCATGCCCCGACCACCGACCATTGGCAAGCAGCCCTCCAAGTCATTCGCTACATCAAAAACTGTCCAGGCCAAGGGATTTTTCTTCGGTCTGATTGTGATCTCGCCTTACATGCTTACTGCGATGCCGACTATGCAAGTTGTCCTACCACTCGTCGGGCCCTCACGGCCTACCTCGTGTTCCTTGGCTCATCCCCCATTTCTTGGAAGACCAAGAAACAGTCCACTGTTTCACGTTCCTCCGCCGAAGCTGAATATCGCGCGATGGCATACACCACGTGTGAACTCAAGTGGCTCAAAGGCCTTCTTGCTTTCCTCGGCACACCTCACCCAGCCCCTATTACTCTTTCCTGTGATAGTCAGTCGGCCCTCTACATTGCCCGGAATCCGGTCTTTCACGAACGGACTATACACATCGAAGTTGACTGTCATTTCATCCGTGACGAAATACAAAAGGGTATCATTGCACCTAGCTATGTTCACACTAAGAACCAACTTGCCGACATATTTACGAAGGCCCTCGGACGCGCTTCATTTACCGACCTATTGTCCAAGTTGGGCGTTTCAAACCTCCACGCTCCAACTTGAGGGGGGGTAATAACACCTCACCAAAGAGCCGTTGCATATATCTCAATATATGGCATATTTCGATTCCTTCCCTTCATACATTATATAGCTGTTATATATTATTTCCTTCCGTAATTACATCGTATATCTTCTCTGTATATATAGCTGCATTATGTAATAGCAATAGGCAAGAAATATACAATACATTAACCAGTATACTCAATTCGTAATAAACTCGGCTCGATAATGAGCATAATTTTCCAACTTCGGATGAGCTCGATCTTGAGTTTTTCTTCGTGAGCACAAGTCGAGCAAGGTCAAACTCCGACTCGGCTTGACTCGTTATAACTCCTAAAAGGAGCATAAGCATCTCATAATTTTAGAGTTACTACCCACTTTGTCAGTGTGTACTCAATTTCATTTTTGGAGATTTCCTTGAGAACTAAAGATATTAAGAATTACATGATGTTACTTAGCGTTAATTTGTTTGTCCCTTTTTATCTATCTTAAATAACGATTTGTGTAAATGTTGACCCGGAGACTTTGACTAACTTGGTGTCTGTAGACACCAAAATTTTATATTTTATATTTTGTATCTATTAATAATCGGAATTACTTTTTTCACATACGAACTTTATTTTTTCACATACATTTTTTCATAAAGTTTACATATTCTACCCTTTTCCTAAAAAAATTCTCTCTCTTTTTTCCTAAACATAATTACATTCACTTTTGTTCCCTAAACTTAATCAAATTAATTCTTATATACATCTAGCCTAAATCGAAGCCAATACATGAACAAATGATTATAATTCTGCAATTGATGAATTAATTTTTTTGAGCAATAATGTATTTTTCTTTGAAAAAAAAACATTATTAGGTTTATGGGTGGTGGTTAGGATTTATGGGTGGTGGCTAGAGTTTATGGGTGGTGGCTAAGGTGGTCGACGACCGTACAGTGGTCGTCGTAGTGGTCGACGCTGGTCTTAATTAGCAGGTGGAGGGGGAGGGCGGAACTGAGTGCAAGGAGGGAGGATGGTTGCGGTGGAGGTCGTCGGTTTGTGGTTGAGCGACTGGAGGTAGCAGGTGATGGGCAGTGAGGTTGATGACTGGTGGTGGGTTTAGGGGTGGTGTTTTTGGTGGTGGGGAAGGGGGTATTCATGCGTTTGTTGATATTTAGATCAGTTAGTTTTTTTTTTTAACAAAAGATTGTGATAATTATTTAGGAGATAATTATAAAAAAATATTGTGATAATATGGTAAGATACTATATAATATTTATTTATTGTCTTGTCTTTAAGTTACTAGACTACTATATAAAATTGTGTTTAGGGTTTAGAGAGGAGAGCAAATGGATTAAGTCAAAAGACCCCGTTTTCCTACTACCAAATTGTAGGCAAGATGGAATAAGTCACAAAAAAGACCTCATCATCTCTCTACGAGATTGAGTCGATAAGACACTCGTAATACTATCAAAACCCTAGCCCTTAGGATATAATCAAGAGAGTCACGAAAGTTGTAACCTTCATACTTTCAGTTATTATCGTCTTAAATTTTTATGGTTTACAAATTGGCACGCTCGGTGGGACGATTTTCGCTCTCCATCTCCATTCTCAAGGGTCAAGTTTAGTAGCAAGTTTCGAGACAAAGTTGTAGCCAACATCAAAAGTCTTTACAACTAGTCTCGAGGGGGCATTTTTAGACACCAAAATTTGTAGCAGCAAATTTTGTATCGCAAAATAAATGCAACACAAAATAAGAGACAAAGTAATTATTATTAATATCAGAAAGTTATGTGTACAATCTTTAATGTATCATCTGATTCTAATATGCCGTAATGAGTACGTGTATGCTATCTGTAGAAGAAGCGCGACGTAGTGTTTGAATGACACCTGTAAAGGTGTCTTGTAGATGGAATTTATAGAGCTTTTCTTCTCTCTAGAATTTCTCTAGTTATGATTTCCAAGAACCAATGTATTTATAGTGATTTAATTCTCCTTGTTGGACTTTGGAAGTCACAGGCCCATTTGTGAGCTTACTTGTAGACTTGGCCCAAATTTGTTGGTTTGTGGGTTTAGTGATCCGAATAGCTTCTTTTCTAATCCGAATCGACCCATATTTCTTTTATCGGGACAAAATTAATTAAATCAAGTTAAAATTTGGTATCAACTCAAAATAATTATTTTGTTTTATTTATTCGGCACTTTAATAAATTTTCCGTCCTTACAAATTGCCCCCTCGAGACGTTGTTACGTGCGCCGCTTGAGTGGCCTAACGTGATGGGGTCTCGATCCATTTTTTGTTTGCTTGACTTGAAAGTCAGTGAACATCTCACTTGTCACAGAGGTACTCTGTAATTTTTTGTAGTCACCTAGCCATTTTTAGACTTCGCGGATAACTTTTTTTTTTCTTTTTTTTTTTAATGAAGTTGACGAGCGTCCTTATTTGCCACAAGGATAGCTTCGTTTTACTTGACTTGGAGGTCGATGATGAGCACCGTTACTTGTCTTGAAGGCACCTCATCTCTTTTTTTTTACGTCACCCTGTCATTTTTTGACTTGGAGGATGATATTTTTTGTTTGCCTTGGAAGTCGTCAGGTATCCAATCTTGTCGTAACGTTGACCCGTCTTTTCTTTTTGTAACGTCACTCTGTCGCTATTTGACTTGGAGAATGACTTATTGCCCATGCCTTGCGTTTATGCCAACAAATTTCTTTATGATGGACCATATGGCGTGAGTATTTGATTGTATGGCCATGGTTTGGTGAACTCATTACATTCACAATCCCACGTAGCAAATTATGGGTTGAGTCGCATGGATAAACCCCACATCAGACTAATCTTGAATTTTTTTTGTAATAATCAATATATTATTAGGAAACAACAAATCCTATCCCCGAGAGTTTCCTTAATTCTAATTACTTTCAATTTTTATTAGAAGTAGGATTATGTTAAAACCAAAGCCTATATATACCCAACAACGTCTTCACAAACTTCATACCATCATCCCCGAGTCTCTGATTTTAATTCCTCGCCTTCGAGTTTTGCGATCCGAAGCAAAAGCTACTGAGGTATGCTCATCAATCTTGCCCTTCTTAACTTTTAGTTCGACAATACGTTTTCCCGTTTGTCATCTCGATCTCACTTTTGAGTGCTTGAATGTTGGCTAATCTGAATATATGAACACAAAACTTTCTCCAAGACAATATTTTGACTATCAAAATTAATAAATCTTGCAGCATGCTTCGTGCCTTTGTGGCTTCAAATTTTATCTTATTGGACCAATAAAAAATTGGCTATGCTTGAGTATAGTCATCCTATGAATGATGTACACCCATATTTGACCATTATGCTATAAAGACGACCCAAAATATGTTGGATTGTCTTTTTGGATTTACGTGGCATATCAACTGTTTCCGGTCTTGTAGTTATCTCATAGACCTTGACGAACAACAGCATTCTTCATGTCCGATGTCATCACTTTTTTTTCAGTGAGGCACTTCCTCGAATTTGTACTTCTCTATTCGTACGTCTCTTATATGGAACTGTAATTTTGTTATAATTAATTATAATTTACGTACATACTTGCTAGCTTGCTTTTTTATTTGATTATTAGTATTTATTACGATAATTTAGAAATATCGATTTATCAAAAAGCCAGTATACCCTCTCTTCTTTGTACTCCATATCTAGTTTGTTGGAAGTGGTGTGTAGTCTTTTAAAAGTTTCCTTCTTTGTTTAACGTTACCCGGTCATTATCTAACCTGAATAAACTACACCATGACTTGACCCGAATCTTGCAGGCCCGAATTTCTGCTCCAACATCGAACATAAGTTGACGAAATTGTGCCAGCAATTCTGAACCAAGTGTCGGAAACAAACCTGAACCACTTTTTTTTTAAGGTAAATTTTGCCTTACTACCTTTGTTTTTCTCGCATACTTTATACACCTCCTAGGCTCCTATCATCAAAGTCCGTGGTTCAGTCTGTAATATCGACGGTGAAGATTTGCCTCTTGGATTTGATAATGACTAAATACCGGAAACTGGAACGCGCTCACGGGTGAGAGAAATCCTATCGACGACGAACATTAATGGAGATGAAAATTTCATCTTCTTTATGCATTTGTTGATACCATTGGGGAAGACAATTGTAGGCACGAAAAATTTATTAAAGTGCCGAACATAAACTAAAATGAATTATTTTAAGTTAATATCAAATTTTAGCTTAATTTAATTATATTTGTCCCGCTCAATTGAGTCCGGATCAACCCGTATTGCAAATTGGATTATTTGGGTCCTAAAGCAAAAAAAAAATCAATTGGGCTCAATAAGAAGACAAGCTCACAAAAGAGTCAATTGAGCCCAATGAGAACACAAGCTCACAAAAGAGTCAATTGGGCCAACAAGTCAAGCTCATGAAAAAATTCCAAGTCTTCAAGTCCATTAAACAAGGGAGAAATCTCTATATAAATGAGAGACTTCCCCACCATTTGGGGGAAGAAAAAATCACTTTACAAGAGAAAAACTCATTTGTCAAAGTGAAAAGAAAAGAGACATCAAAAGCTCTCAAATTCTCTCTACAAATCTCCTTCGCAAGTAGTCAACAAGCACCACAAATTCGTGCCGCCTACGCAAGTAAACTCAAATCAAATTCAAGCATCGAAGAGAGATTCAAGTCAACGCGACCTTCTCAAGAAGCTAAAGTCAAGTAAGCGAGCCTTGAAAATTGAAGACTCGTACCTTTAGTAAAGTTGTAGAATCAGAGGATAAATAGAGGTTGTATACATAACTTTTTTATATTAATATAAACTCATTTGTTTCTCTGTTTTGTGTTACAGTTTTATTGCAATACAAAATTTGTTGTTACAAATTTTTGGTGAACCGACGTGAACACCTCTACCTCTCATCTCTACAACGAGCCTAATCAATTTACATCAAGAAAAAGAATGTCTTCTCAACAAAATACATCAAGCACACCTGTGAAAACTTATGCATCAATCCTCAAAGGGTGTCCCAGTATTGCACCTCCATCAAGCATTCGATCAGTTGGTGTTTCCAAAAGAGAAATGGCAAGGAAGGCTTCTATCAATGTCGCTGCTGAAAGCTTGCGCAAAGCTCAAGTTCCCAAAAACCCTCGTAAGTTCTCTGTTGCATCCATTGTTTTTGCTGCTACCGTCATCATCAAGAATGTTTCACCTCCACAAAAGGAGAGCAAGGGGTTCAAGGCTAGTGTACATCACCTCGCAAAGTGAAGAAGGCGATGCCAACGAAAGAGGAAGCTCCAAGCCCTATCTTCGAATTGGTCATGATCATTGGTAGCTCCAGCGTTGAAGAACAATTGGAAAGCATGAACAAGATCCTTGAGAAGATGATGCGAGAGAATGAAGAGAAAAATAGGAGGATTGAAGACCTTCAAAGAGAAATGGAGGAGCTTCGTAACAAGGAGAACTCAAGCCGGCATGACACTGATGAAGAAGATGACGATGAAGATGAAGTTCATAATGACGATGAAGATGATGTTGGAAGCAAGAAAAATGGTGAGAAGCCTCCAAAAAATGATCTTAGTGCCTACAGCGAAAAGAAGCTACAAGACTTGATAGCCAACGCAATCAAGAGCCAGTTAGGTGAAGGATCTTCCAATAGCTTGCGATATGTGAAGCCATACACAAAGAGGATCGATGTCTTGCGCATGTCTGCCAGATGGAGACTTGCTAGGGAAGCAGTTCGTTCGCTCCCTCAGATGCATCGCATTCGATTGGTACACGGATCTAGGTTCTGAGTCTATCGGCATCTGGGACCAAATGGAGAACGAGTTCATGAATAGGTTCTACAGTACAAGACGCATAGTAAGCATGAGTGAGCTGACAAACACGAGTCAATGGAAAGGCAAAGCTGTTGTAGAGTACATCAATCGATAACGTGCACTAAGTCTGGAATGCAAGGACCGCCTGAGCGAGACTTAAACAGTTGGAATGTGCATCAATGGAATGAACTGGGACCTCTTATACATCTTGAATGGGATCAAGCCAAATAGCTTCCAGAAGTTGGCAACTCGTGCCCATGATATGGAGATAACGATCAATGCTCGAAACAAGACAAAATCATCTTCCTCTAAGGCCGTTGGTGAGAAGAAAGAGTTCAAGAAAACCGACAAGGGTTCAAAGGGCTCGTCCAAGGAGGCAATGACAGTTACTACTAGTAATGCGCATGTCAAGAGATTTCTGCAAATCCAAAGTATGAGAAGAAGAAAGAGGCATACACCAAGGACTTCAAGCATGACAAGCCAACGTTAAAAGAGTTGCAATCTAAGAAGTATCCATTTCCTGACTATGATCTTTCAGGCATGCTCTATGATTTGTTAGAAAAAGAGGTCATTCAATTGCCAGAATCGATGCGGCCAGACCAAGCAAATAGGACGAATGATCCTAACTATTGTCGATATCACAGATTGGTGAGTCATCCCTTCGAGAAGTGCATAACCCTCAAAGAAAATATTATGCACTTAGCAAAGGATGGGAAGATCATATTAGATTTAGATGACGCGGTGACAACAAACCACACCAGCGTGATGATCGAAGGACTTGATGAGCCAACCATGGAAGCTTTGAATGAGATGGACCCTCCCAAGCAAGAAGAAGTATATGTGGTGCAATTTGGAAGTCTTGAGCTAGTAGCCTTCAGATTTCAAAGATCAATATCACCGCCGCAGAAGACATTTCAAGGCGCGATGAAAACCATGGAAGCCATTATTGATGATGACAATGGAGGTTGGACTCTCGTGACGCGCAAGAAACCAAGGAAGCAAGTAAGGCCACAGAATCAACCGCCTGCATCTCGCAAGAGAAAGCAAACTAAGAGGAAGAGCTCACATAGCTCCAAAGACAAAAAGAAATCAAAGAAGGTGGTCAGACCATATGTCATCCCAATTGATTTACTGGAGCAAGAACCTCCAGTTCCTGTCATGCTAGAGGAGTTCTTCCCTAAAGGATATCTCAACGAAGTTACTGTCAATACAGTCGCGGTAGCTGATGAAACTGAGGGAGATGAAGAAAAGGATGATGCTTCAGAGTTCGCGTCAATGGAACACTCAAGTAAACCTAGAGAGAAAGAAACCAGGTGTGTATCTTGCAATACTGCCTTAACGTTCTCTGATGAAGATCTACTGCTTGGATCAAAGCTCCATAATAGGCCTTTGTATGTATCTGGCTACATAAGAGAAAATAAAGTGAAGCGCATCTTGATCGATGGAGGGTCTGGTGTAAATCTCATGCCAAAGGCAACTATGATGGAGTTGGGCATTACAATGGATGAGCTATCCAGTAGTCGAACAATAATTAATGGCTTCAACATGAATGGTGAACGCGCAGTTGGCATAATTCGTGTGAATCTTAGCATGAAGGATTTATCTTCTGACACCTTGTTTCATGTTATTGATGCAAAGACCTCATTCAAGTTGTTATTAGGTCGGGCCTGGAAGCACGAAAATGGCGTGGTCGCTTCAATTCTTCATCAATGTTTAAAGTATTATCGAGGAGGTGAACGAAAGATCAATGGTGATGTCAAGCCTTTCTCTAAGGTCGATGCATTCTTTGCACATGCAAAGTTCTTTGAAGAAAATGGCACTTCAAGTGAATTTCTACCATCCACTATCTCATCAACTGGGTAGGGAGGCAAAGGCAAAGCAACTGTAAACACTCCAAAAACTTATCCCAACAGTGTCAAGATAGAGGAGGACCAAAGTAGTCAATCAAAGAGCTACGACAAAGTAAGCCACGCCTTACAAGCTAAGGAAGAAGAGCTCCAAAAGAATGCAATCCCAGTGTTGCGATATATTCCAAGGTCACGACGCAAGGAAGGTGATAGTCCTTTTACGGAATGTCAGAGTTCAAAGGCTATGCGAAAGGAGAAAGCCAAGTCCAACCACGTGGTCAAGCAAGAGTGGATGGTAAAGCTCGTCACTCCCCTACCTAGTGCGGTCAAAAATCAAGTTGTGAGGCATGATCCTGCAAGATTTGTTCCATCTTCAAGCAAGTCGTCTGAGAGGCAAGAAAAAGGTGTGTTCAACTCGAATGCGTATAAGTTGTTAATGACTTTGAAAATCCTACTCCACTTGGCAGTCTTATCAATGCTGAGCCTTAAGGTCTGAATGAGACTCAAAAGAAACTTTTGAAGGAGGAGGGTAGCTTCAGTGCTGTTAAGGTCGGTCTAGGCTATGAACATCCAACGCCTAGAAGGATTGGAGCTCGTCGAAAATGGGATATATTATTTTCTCAATACATCAGAGCTGAAGAGGTCGTAGAAGATGAGAGCACATATGTTACACCTGCACCAGCATGCTCTGTTTTTGATAGAATTCAACCACCTTCAACAAGAGTGTTTTCTTCTGTTTTCAATCGACTCGGGGGGCACACTAATTCACAGCAAGAAATTCCTTTGAGGATTCATTTTTCCGTCTTCAAGAGGTTGAGTGTTCAAGAAAGTGTCTCTAAAGCTCGACAATCAACCATCTCATCGCATTTGAAGAAGAAAGGATCAGTACTCAAACGTTTGGGAATTCCATCTGGTTCGGTGTTTAATTGACTGAAAGACCTCATCATCTCCTACGAGATTAAGTCTATAAAACCCTCGTAGTCACTATCAAAACCCTATCCCTTAGGATGGAATCAAAAGAGTCACGAAAGTTGTAACCCTCAATCTTTCAGTTAAAAATAATATTCTTGTTTTCCATATTATTATTTTTGTATTAAATTTTATGGTTTAAAAATTGGCGCCTGAAGATCAAGAGTCCACTGCGTTCCTTACTCTGAAGGGGATATTTTGCTACAAAGTTATGCCATTTGGTCTCAAGAATGCAGGAGCGACCTACCAACGTGCAATGCAGAAAATATTTGATGACATGTTGCACAAATCAATTGAGTGCTATGTTGATGAAGTTGTCGTCAAGTCCAAGAAAAGGGTAGACCATATCAGCGACCTTCGTACTGTCTTTGAAAGATTGCGAAAATGCCAACTCAAGATGAATCCACTCAAGTGTGCTTTTGGTGTTACCTCTGGAAAGGTCCTAGGATTTGTGGTGCGGCATAGAGGAATTGAAGTTGATCAATCAAAAATAAAGGCAATTCAAGAAGTGCCAGAGCCTAAGAATTTGAAAAAGATGCGTGGTCTACAAGGTCGCTTGCCTTACATTCGCAGGTTCATCTCTAACCTCGTAGGGCGTTGCCAGCCGTTCAGTCATCTTATGAAAAAGGATGCTATATTCCAATGGGATGATAAATGTGACAGTGCTTTTTAGAGCATAAAAAAGTACTTGTCATCTGCGCCTGTGTTGGGGGCACCAGGTTCGAGAAAACCTTCTATCCTTTACATCGCTGCACAAGAACGTTCGTTGGGGGCATTGTGTGCTCAAAAGAATGAAGATAAGAAGGAGAGGGCTCTCTATTATCTAAGTCGAACTCTGGTGGGAGCTGAGTTAAACTATTCTCCAATTGAGAAGATTTTCTTAGCTTTGGTCTTTGCAACTCAAAAATTGAGGCATTACATGCAAGCACACACTGTCCATGTAGTGTTAAAACATGATCCTATCAAGTATATAGTTATATACTCTCAAGGCCAGTCTTGTCTGGTCGTCTGGCTAAGTGGGCTGTTTTACTCAAGCAGTATGATCCAGTCCATGTACCTCAGAAGGCAATCAAAGGGCAAGCTTTAGCTGATTTCCTTGTTGATCATCCAGTCCCCGCGAAATGGGAACTTCGGGATGACCTTCCTAGCTGGTGAAGACATATTCTATGTAGATGTACTTCCTCCATGGCAAATGTACTTCGACGGTGCAGCAAGACGTGATGGAGCAGGAGCCGGTGTCGTATTCTTATCTCCAGAAAGTCATGTGTTGCCGTACTCATTTGTGCTCACTCAACTATGTTCGAACAATGTGGCCGAGTACCAAGCTCTAATCCTAGGACTTCAAATGCCAATCGAAATAGGGATCAAGTATTTAAACATCTAAGGAGATTCCTTGTTGGTGGTGAATCAAGTCCTTGATGATTATGAGGTGAAGAAAGATGATCTCATCCCTTACCACCAATATGCAAAACAATTGCTTAACAAGTTTGACAGTGTTCATATCGGCCATGTACCAAGGAGTGCCAAAAGTTGGCTGACGCGCTTGCTAATCTTGCAGCCACTTTGGCATTGGGGGCAGAACAAGTCACATTGATTCCAGTTTGTAACCGATGGGTGGTATCGCCGCTAGAAGATTGAGAGATTGCAGAGTTATCTAACGTGATATGCGTTTACCAAGTTGGCAATGATGATTGGCGACAACCTATCATCGATTTCTTGGAATATCAAAAGCTTTTTGATGACCCTAAACACAAAGTAGAGATACGTCGTCGTGCTCCAAGGTTCATATAATATAAGGGAACACTTTACAGGCGCTCTTTTCTCGGGCAATGGCTAAGGTGTCTTGGTGAAGCTTCTCAAGCCATGTACGAAGCTCATCCAGGTGTTTGTGGCGCTCATCAATCTGGTCCAAAGCTCCATGATCTTGTGAATATAATGGGATATTATTGGCCAACCATGGTGCAAGATTGCATGGACTTTGCGTAGAAGTGTGATGCTTGTCAGTTCAATGCAAATTTTATACATCAACCTCCAGAACCTTTGCATCCCGCCATTTCATCGTGGCCCTTCGAAGCATGGGGACTTGATGTAGTGCGACCTATAACTCCAAAAGCATCAAAAGGGCACGAATACATTCTAGCTGCAACAGATTACTTCTCGAAGTGGGCAGAATCTATCACTGTGCGTGAGGTCAAGAAAGAAATTTTTGTTGATTTTATTCAGACTCAAATCATATATCGATATGGTGTACCACAACGCATCATAACTGATAATGGCAAGCCGTTCTTCAACAAGTTGATGACTGCCCTGGGTGAGAAGTTCAAGCAATATAATTCTTCCATGTAAAATTCCCCTGCAAATGGTTTGGCTGAAGCTTTTAACAAGACACTTTGTAACTTGCTGAGGAAAGTGGTGGCGAAGTCAAAGCGTGACTGGCATGAACGAATTGGTGAAACTTTGTGGGCATACCAGACTACATATAAGACACCTACTCAAGCGACCCCGTATGCGTTGGTGTATGGAGTTGAAGTTGTGTTACCCTTGGAGCTCCAAATCTCATCTTTGTGAGTCGCTATTCAAGAAGAACTTACAAATGATGACAATTATAAGCTGCGCCTCGCTGAATTGGAGGCTCTTGATGAAAAAAGGTTGCAAGCTCAGCAGAAGCTACAATGTTACCAAACACGTTTGTAACTCGCATTCAACAAAAAGGTGTGCCTCGATATTTTCAATTAGGGGACTTGGTGCTCGCGGTTAGAAGGCCAATCATTACTTCTCACAAGCCCGGAGGCAAGTTCACTTCTAAGTGGGATGGGCCATACGTCGTGCAAGAAGTATACACAAATGGAGCTCATAAGATTGTTGATGAGGACGGAGTTAGCGTTGGACCAATTAATTGAAAATTCTTGAAGCGCTACTACTCTTGAAGCATTGAACAAAAGATCCTAAGAAAGAGCCAAAACTGAATACCCAAAGCTTCTAAGCAAGAGCCAAAATTGCATACCCATAAAAAAACTCAAAAAACAAAAAAAAACTCAAAAAAAAAAATAACAGCACAAAAACATTCAAAAAAAAAACAAAACACAAAAAAGAACTTCTCAGAACTACGTAGGCTTGATCTTGTAAAGTGCTTCTTTGATGCTTTATGAGTACGTAGGCAGCTTGAGTAAATCATTACTTAGGTGTAGCCACACCTCCAAACCAAAAAAAAACTTTTAATGATCTTCGTTGGCTTGATCTTGCAGGTTGTCACCATTGTCAACTTCGCGAGTACGTAGGCAGTTTGAGCAAATACTTTGTTCAAGTGCAGCCACACCAAAAACCCAAATCACAGACCTTTCACAAAAAATGAGAGATTAAATGTCAAAGTACTTTTATTTGTGAAGTTTTGATTAATCAATCACCCTACAAATCTTGCAAAATAAAACAGAAGGGAAGATACATAACAGTAACAAAATCTATATACGAATCAACAATAAGGGAAATCCGTATCTCTTCAAGTCGTGCTCTTTGCTCTTGAGGTGATGCCTCCTCTTCAGTACTCATGATAGGTTTGTTTTCGAGCTCCTTTAAAGACTTGACTACATCCTCTTAATGCGTCTCTAGTACGGTCATTGAGTTGTCTTTGGCCTCGATGCTTTCGCTTAACGTGCTCTCAAATTCTCGTGCTTTGCTCAGCTTAGTTTCAAGGTTTGTTATCTTGTTCTTGATGGTGGAGTGTTCTGCAACTTGCACCTGGTACTCCTTTATTGCCTTATCCAAGAGTGATTTAGCATTATCAACTTCTTTCTGATGTATAGCCATGTCCTTCTCCAAAGATTTGGAACGCTGACATCCTGAGGCAACCCTCTCAACCACAAGATAAGCATTGACCGCACTCACATAGGAATCCACATGCTCTTGCAATAAGGTTACATCACCTTTGAGATGTTGGATACTTCGATAGGTCTCACTGGCACACACTGCGACCTCGGCAATATCATGGTAACTCGCGCTTTTCAGCTTTGTCAAAAATCTGGAGCTTATCTCTTGTCGTGCTTGGTAGAAAACATCGGTGTATAAATTTAGTGGCCGAAATGAAATTGTGGAGCAAACTGGAACGTTGGCAGGTTGTACATTAGAAATGGCACCAAGATTCTTCTGAGTTCTCTCGATAATTCGTGGAGTAATGATTTTGACAGTAGCCAGCATATCTATCGAACCCTGGCTAACTCCACAAATGAGCTTCCAGTCTTGCTTTATTGTAAAGATGTTTTTGCAGATTTGTCTATGGAAGAGATATGATTAAGCATTGCAAGTTTCTTCCCTTTTCCAGGCTTCACCCTCAATGGGCGTTTCATCACGCCTTGCTCAAGAATCAATGATCCTAGCTCCAAAGCTATATGTCTTTCCTGTTGCAAGAACAATGAAATATTAGTTCGTAATAAGGGTGGTGAGAAATCAAAGAGAAGGAAAATAAATTGCCAGTATTTGCGAAGGCACACATGAAGATATGGGCACCCTATCAAAGATTTGATCATCTAGTTTAAATTCATCAGCATCCAATACACAAGCCTTTCGTTTACCTCGACGTTCGTACTTAGGATCAATCTCCGAATTGTCATCACTATTATGGTGTGTTCTCCTCGATTGCTTCTCCTATGAACATTGTCTTTCGGGTGCACCCATAAAGGGTGTGCTGATGCTGAGCCTCCTGCGTCATGGTGTGTTTGGCCCTTCTTCAGTTTAGAACTATTGACAAGAATCTCAACATTCTTCCTGAGGTCGCTCACATCTCTTGCTTTCCACCATTTGCTAAAACCAGTATTAGTGACATGATCATTCCATGTAATCGGAGCAGAAGAGAGGCATACTTCCCGAGAATAAAAAAAAATTGCCAATATATTAGCACCTCGTGACGTAATGCGGTTGCCTTGTCTGAACCTCGGTACAATGTATCGGGAATATCTTGGCAAAAGCCAAACTGTCGAGAAAATTGTTGTGTGTTGTATGGCTCAATATGGAAAAAGTCGTTATTGCAAAGTACTAGATATGTGGAGCGAAGAGATGCAAGGTAGCTACACTTCTTGTCATCTGGGTCCCCATTATCGAACATGATGTCGGCTTTGGCTTTATGTGGTATGAAGCAATGTGCCTTGGCTTGTTTCCCATCATGGATAAGCTTCCGTGCATCATCATCTTTGATAGCAAGTGCACTCACTGCCCCTGAATACTTCACCATAGAATACTTCACCATAAAGGACCACGAGGCGCTTGTTTTACATCGTGGTGAGTATTGAAGTAATATGCGAGCGATCCATAGAGGTAATGGGCAGGAAAGAATGACTTGGAGTATCCAGGATTTGGGGACGTGACCAGATCGTTTAGCCCCCTGTAAATACTAGCCAACACTGGAGCAGCCAGACAGAAACGTCGACCTTCGGCCATCAAACAAGCAGTTTCAAAAGTGTCGGCTCTGATTTTTCTATCTTCATTCTCGGGTAGAACGAACGTGCACAACCAACACGATATATAAGCAGCTAGGTAAAGCTTCTCCTTATGAGCGTTGTTGGTCAGGCCAAGTTTTTCAAATATGTCTTGCTCTTCTTCACACCATTCATTTGAAGGACGCGGTTCGAACTCGCCACTCAGATTATGTGTAGACTTTGGACGAAGTTTAGTTCTTGACTTCTTCACAGGGGGTTGATAGGTAGCCCCTCGTTTGAACCAAAACTCGATCCATTGCTTAGCAGTTACTATATTGGGTGTGGTGGATCTTCGTATAAGGCGATGATATGCAACGAGCAAGTATTTGCACGTCGTAGGAACATTAGAGTCATCTCGAGCATTTCTCTCCTTAAGCATGTCAGGATGTGGAACAGTCTCGTCATAAATATCGCCAACAATGGATAGGCCCCCAAGCATTTTCAGGTCCCACAAAGATATGGATAATTCTCCTTCTCTAGTATGGAGGGTGTTGGTGGTAGAGCACCAACCTTCGAAAAAAGCGCGCATGATGTAAACATTCTTGTCATATGAATATAAGGATGCGTTGACCACCGAACTTATAGAAGAAGCCTCAAGGGAATCATCAAAACGAGCGAGCACGTCTGCAGTCCACTCCCAGTATCCAGGAATATGCTGTGACTCCCCCATAAATCTTTAAACTATTAGAGCCCCACTTCACCGATCCGGTAATGATCCTTCGCCCTAGAAAGGGAAAAGAAGGATGTTGATCGATCTTTGTCTTAAAATTGCTCTTTAAGAGGTAACGAGCTCACAAATATGGCTTTGCAAGATCAAACTTCAATTACATTTCGGCATGGAAACAACGTTTGTCAACAACACTTGCTTTACCTTTGGAAGAACGTAAGAATTGGCGAGTAACGAAGCGGGTTCCAGAATTCTCATCGTCAGTTTCACGATCGACTATGGCGAGATAAGTAAGGTCTATGTTGCGTAGTTCTTTGAAGTACACCATAACGATCCTGCAAAAAAAAACGTCATTTTGAGGGACGGTGGGGAGTTACAATTACATAAAGAAAGGAAGACTTACAATGACATTCAACAAAAGTCTATTGTAAAAGGATGTCAAGCCCTAAAAGCAAATCAAGTGTCAAGGAATATTTGTTTGACAGACTATAGCATTAATAGAAATATAGTAGAATGACAGGATATAAACCAAGTGTCTAAAGAAATACGAGTACACCTTGTATTTGCTCCTGGCATTAGAATATGCTCATAATTCTATTGCTACTCTAAAAAGAAATCAACAAGTTATTCTATAAAAGGAAGAAAGGGGCTCGTTTTCTTTATACACTCCCTTAATAGTTTCTTTTATTTCTTGGTGTTGTTATTCAAAATAAAAAGCAAATGAAATACATACCTATCAGGCTATCAACCATCATAAGAAAATCAATCCAGAATTATCTACTGATGGCGTCGGGTAACAGAGTCCAAACAATTTTTTGGGTCAGCAAAGGCAGTGGAATCGGGGTAAAACTCACAAGATCTTTCTAAATTGTTTAGAGGCAAATGTGGATCTATGAAAAAGGTGTGATACCAGAAAAGGTTTTGGGCAGGGTCTGATAATGGATGATTGTAACAAAGTGTGGTATTATGACTCAAGAGATTTGATCGTTAATTACTTAAGTATAAAGTCTTGTACTCTTATGTGCCATTGAAAGTTAAACATGGCGGAATTGCATCGGGACGGCGTTGGCCCGCGAAAGTCATGGGAAAATGCATCAAATTATGACGAGTCTTAAGCAGTTCTACTGAACTATTAGTATGCCATGTTTGCCTAAGTTCTTCAACTTGTTAAACTAAACTATGATGGCAGAAGAATAAGTTAGTCTGTATGCATGAACGTGCACCATGATATCATATGGGGTTGCAGGTCTGTCAAGCTTGGACGAAATTTTAGCAAAAAAAATGTTACGTCACAGCGAGGCATATATTGGTTAACTGTTACGAATCATTATTTAGCTATGGTGATTGGTGTATGAATTCTACCAGTTACAAGGAACCGGGGTAGGATTGAGTAGGAGTCAAATATGCTAAGCTATCTCTATCATCTTGTTGGACATGACAATGAAATTCTTTTTTTTTTTTTTTAAAAAAGGAGACTTACCTTTGGTTAATCCGAAGAAACTAGGCAAAGGAATCGTCTTGGGCCGAGTGTGCGTGTTCACTCACTGACTGTGTTAATGACTTAATGGTGAGGTTTATGGAGTTTTTTTTCTAAATTGGGGCTCATAATCAAACAAATTAACAAAATGGGTGTTTTTTCAAAGTTATTACCCAAAATGGGTCTACGTCAGCCCAAAACTATGTTCGGACCAAAATCGCTCTCCAGGTAAGCGACTAGGTACCAATATGCGCTATTTGAAAAAGCAAAAAAAGAAAAAAAAAATTGTGGTCGCTCCCCCGGATAGCGACTTGCTACAGTAACAATTTTTTTTTTTTTTTTTTTTTGCAATCTTACTCTTCAAAATTTATCCAAGTCGCTCTCCGGCTGAGCGACTTTGTCCCCAACTCAATTATTTTATATATTTTTCTACTTATTTACAAGTTGCTAAAGTCGCTGAGGGGGAGAGCGACTTTACCCCAAGTCGTCCTCCGGCTGAGCGACTTTAAACCTTAATCCAGCTTCGTCAAAACCGATCCTACGTGGACCCATTTTTGATAATAAGTTTGAAAGAAAACCTACTTTGCTAATTAGTTTGTTGTTGGACCCTATTTTTGAAAAAAAAAACTCAGGTTAATGTGTGCGGATCAGTAAGGATTTCGTTCAAGAAAGTGAGCAAGAAAGTGAGCCATGTTGAAGATTTATATGTGTATGTATACGAGAATCAATGCCATGATTTTTGCTCCTCTTTATTGTGGCATTTAAGAGCAGTAATATGATAATTGGTAACTGATGATTTTTTTTTAAAAACGTCAAAGATTTTCTATTAGCAACTAGGATCTCGCTCCCAAAGTTTCCTAAACTAAGTGTGTACATTGCTAATCTCATTCAAACCTGCTGTTACAAGATAATTAAGGACTTAATGTTGTATAGTTGTTGGCTTTATTTTAGCTAAAGAGGATTTGCTAATTTAGCACGTAACAAATGCGGAGAATTAATTTTTGCCAAAGGCCAATGGAAAACTATGTTAATACGTTTATATGGAGATCCGGAAATCAGATTAAAGTAAAACTATTAACGGGTATTCCTATAATGTTTGCGTCCAAGGTTACAAAATTACCAAAGTCTGAGTAAAGTCAAGTAAGCACGAGAAATAGGCCGCCCACCAAATTGGCATCGTGACTAAAATTTACCCGAGTACTCTTACAACAAGTTAAGTACTCATCGACTTCCAAGTCAAAGAAAAATTACATCGTCACTCTTTTAACAAACTAAACGCTTGAGAACTTTCAAGTCAAGACAAAATGGGGCAAGATAAAAATTACTTGACTACTCTTACGATTAGTGATATAGTGTCATTTCAACCTACATTTTCACCCTTTTTTGTCTCATTTTGCTTGCCTTTAACGCTCCCTAGGAGCGTTTCTACGTGTTTTACCTTCTTCTAGCATATTTCTCGCTTTTATCGTGTTTTTGTAGGTAAACCGTCAATTGAGGCGATTTCTACCTAGTTTTGATCAACAAAGAAGAAGGTGAATTATTCGGAGGACCCACGGCATACCTTGGGGGCCCTACTCGATGCGCCAAAGCCCTCCCGAGTCAAGGCAAGCGAAACCGGGAAGGAAGCAACAAAGTCAAGCGAAGGAAGAAGGGAAATGAGCATCTCACGAGCGTGAAAGGCATCTCACGGTCGTGAGATGCTTTTCCAAGAAGTAGAATTTCGAGCATTTCAGCTCACGGCCGTGAAACTCATTTCACGGTCGTGAAAGCTCAGTCACGGTCGTGAAACTTGCTTCACGGTCGTGACTTGTTCCTGAAAGAAGACCTTGCTCTGCCACTAATCTCACGACCGTGACTTGGAGTTTCACGGTCGTGAGACGTGTTTCACGACCGTGAAACCCATTTCACGGTCGTGACTTTGCCAGTCCACAATGCTTCTCGAGGCCCATCTTTCCTTCATTTTGTAAACCTATATATAGACCATCTTATGTAACTAAAGGGCACGAAACCATAGATCTAAAACCCTCATAGAATTAGCATTTAATCTTGTATTAATCTTCCATAATTAAGCAAATTAGTCGGTTAATTAGTAATTTCGACTTGGTTTAGTGTATGAACTAGGGTTATATTCAAAGATTTGTGACAAAATCTTGGTATTTATATCAAAGTTTTCATCTTTCTCCAAGTTGGTATAATTTCTCTACTTAATCTTGTCTTTAATTAAGTTTTCATTTCAATTCTTGTTATCTAATTAATGTTAATTAGAAAATGTTTATTGTTGTTGTTGATTTCCTTTTGCAATCTTTAGTAAATGTTGAATTTCCCTTGAGTATGATTGAGTAGTGATTAATCTAGGATTAGTGGGGGATAATGGGTTTTAATGAGGGTTAATCTTTGTTTGTTGGGTTGATTTGTTGATTAATTGTCTTTCTTCCAACTTTCGCATACCATATGTTTGATGAAATGCTTGCTTGACAAACTTGCATGATTCATGTTTATCATACATTTCCGTAAGATCGATAGCCTCGGAATATGTTAGGATTTGCATATAGTTGGTATATCGACCGTGTGTACGCGAGAGCTAGCTTGGTTCGGTATATGGGAGGGATTGTAAGATCGAGAGTCTCAATCCACCGCGCCCAAGTTTGACTACCCATTAACAATTGAACCCGACTCACTAGAACCCAAATTACCCATTTGAACCCACCGATCCTAGACTTTCCTTTTATTGCTTGTTATTTGATTATCTTTCTCGTCTTAGACTCCTTTTGTCGTTTTTAATTGCTTTTAATTGTTGTTATCTTAGTTTAGTCAACAAACCCAAACCCAAAATTACTTTGTGACTTGCTAGAGACTCTAGTAGACTTTTAGATCACTTCTAAACAACAACCGTCCCTGAGATCGACATTCTTACTTCACAACTATTTCCTACATCAATTAGTAAAGTTACTCATGGACATTAGACTTCCAAGTCATGAAAAAAAATGAGTACTGTAGCGATAAGTTAAGTACTCATGGACTTCCAAGTCAAACAAAAAAAAAGTTCGAGACCTCACCACGCAAATACACCCCTAAACGGTGCACGTGATAAGGTCCCGAGGGGGAAATTTGTAGGCACGGAAAATTTATTAAAGTGCCGAACATAAACTAAAATGATTTATTTTAAGTTAATATCAAATTTTAGCTTAATTTAATTATATTTCTCCCACTCAATGGAGTCCGGATCAACCCATATTGCAAACTGGGTTATTTGGGTCCTAAAGCAAAGAAAATGGTCAATTGGACCCAATAAGAAAACAAGCTCACAAAAGAGTCAATTGAACTCCATGATAAGACAAGCTCACAAAAGAGTCAATTGGGCCCAACAAGTCAAGCTCATGAAGAAAGCCCAAGTCTTCAAGTCCATTAACCAAGGGAGAAATCTCTATATAAATGAGAGACTTTCCCACCATTTGGGGGGAGAAAAAATCAATTTACAAGAGAAAAACTCATTTGTCAAAGTGAAGAGAAAAGACACATCAAAAACTCTCAAATTCTCTCTACAAATCTCCTTCGCAAGTAGTCAACAAGCACCACTAATTCGTGCCGCCTACGCAAGGAAACTCAAATCAAATTCAAGCATCGAAGAGAGATTCAAGTCAACGCGACCCTCTCAAGAAGCTAAAGTCAAGCAAGCGAGTCTTGAAAATCGAAGACTCGTACCTTTAGTAATGTTATAGAATCAAAGGATAATAGAGGTTGTATACATAACTTTATGATATTAATATAAACAAATTTGTGTTACAGTTTTATTGCAATACAAAATCTGTTGTTACAACAACCATCCAAATATTGCCAGCCTTTATCTATTATTTTTATTCAATGTTCGGCATGTTTCAGTCACTAGCTCTGAGTTTTTGTTCCTTTAAATGCAGCTTGGAGGCGTTGGAGCTCTATTTTTTTGCCAACTTGATTTTGTATCTAAAACTGTTTTGAGGTATGTGTTAATTTTTTAAACTATGTACAATATAATGGTTTTATACATGCACTTGAGTGCACATATTTAAGTCCCTGCCCTTTTTCAGTTCGTATACTTGTTGGCTTATATTCCGAACAGGAATTACGCACCTATTTCTTTGGCCAAGCAACTTCATTTGTCAACATTTATCATATAATGTCATTCGAAGATTTATTATTTCAGAAAAATTCCTAATTCAATCTTCAACTAAATTATGATGGGTGAACTTGATCGGGTCATCGCGATCGTCATGGGTGAACCCGTTCGAGTCATCGCGACTCTTCCTCAGGGTGTCTTTTGCTACAAGTCTACTCCAATGATCATCAGATATTTTATTATTCCAGACGGGTCATTTCGATACTCATTGAGTTGTTAGGGTTAACCCGTTTGGGTCGTCGCGACACAGGTCATTTCAATCTCTATTGAAGTTGTCAGGGTGAACCCATTTGGGTCATCGCGACTCTCATTTGAGGTTGTTAGGGTGAACCCGTTCGGGTCATTGCGACTCTCATTTAAGGTTGTTAGGGTGAACCGGTTCGGGTCATCGCGACTCTCCTTTGAGGTTGTCAGGGTGAACCAGTTCGAGTCATCGCGACTCTCCTTTGAGGAATCATGCAATGAACCTGAGTTGCCGGCTTCTAAAGACTTTATTATTCAAGACAGGTCATTTCGATCTTCATAAGAATTGTCATGAGGTGAACCCATTTGGGTCATTACGACTCTCTTATAAGGAATCATGCAATGAACCTGCAAGGGACTGCGAGCTACTCCGAGCTGGATCATTTCGGTTTCTCTTTGGAGTCACCACGCAATGAACCTAGCTCGTCGACTACAAGAGACTGCGAGCTACTTCGAGCTAGGTCATTTCGGTTTATCTTTGGAGTTACCATGCAATGAACCTAGCTCGTCGACTACAAGAGGAGCATGTCAACACTTTTCAAAGAAAGTCAAAGTACTTTGAACATCGAAATAGAGAGCATCAAATTTTTCTCAAGGACTTGATTGTTTTGGAGTTTATTTAGCGGTGCACAGTTTAAGATCTTGCGGGCCAGGAGCATTTTTTTGTTTTTTGTGTTTTTGTTTTTTGGTGTGGCTGCATTTGAACAAAGTATTTGCTTCAATTGTCGACGTACTCGCAAAGGTGACAAGGGTGACAACATGCAAGATCAAGCCAACGAAGTTCGGAGAAGTGGTTTGGTGTTTGTTTGGTGGTGTGGTTGCACTTAAGCTACATGTTCACCCAAGCTGCCTACGTACCTGTAAAGCACAAAATGTACTTCACAAGATCAAGCCAACTTAGTTCATGATGGAAGTTATTATTTTTTTTTTTGTAAGGTTATCTTTTGTGAGGGTTGTTTTATTTTGATGTGATGTGATTTTTTTTTGCGCAATTTTAACTCTTGCTTAGGACTTGAATTGCAGTTTACGCTCTTGCTTAGGAGCAGGATTGCAGTTTACGCTCTTGCTTAGGAGCAGGTTTGTTGAGGTTCAAGATTAGTATCGTTTCAAAAACTTCCCATTGATTAGGCCTACATGCACGCCATCTTCATCTACTATTTTGTAGGCACCATTTGTGTAGACCTCCTTCACCACATAAGGGTCATCCCACTTAGAGGTGAATTTACCAACAAGCTTGTGAAAGGTTATGATTGGCCTTCGCACTGCAAGTACCAGATCTCCTGCTTGGAAAGAACGAGGGCGCACTTTTTTTGCTAAATGCGCGTGTCAACCTTACTTGATAACATTGGAGCTTTTGTTGGGCCTATACTCTTTTCATCGAGAGCCTCTAACTCTGCCAATCGCAAGTTATCATTTTCATCTTATATGAGTCCCTCCTGAATCGCGATGCGTAAGGATGGAATCTGCTACTCTAATGGCAACACAGCTTCCACTCCATCCACCAAAGCATACAGGGTTGCTTGAGTAAGCGTTTTGTAAGTGGTACGATATGCCCACAATGCCACACCAACTCTTTCATGCCAGTCCCATTTTGACTTTGCTACTACTTTTCTCAATAAGTTGCAGAGTGTCTTATTGAAAGCTTAAGCTAAACCATTTGCGGGAGCGTTGTACATTGATGACTTGTACTGCCTGAACTTGAACTTTTCTGCCAGACTTGTCATCAAATGGTTGCAGAATTGCTTCCCATTATCAGTTATTATTCGTTGAGGTACGCCATATCTAAAAATGATTTGGGTTCGAATGAACTCTACGCCATTTTCCTTTTTGACTTCTCGTAGTGTGATGGTTTCTGCCCATTTTGAGAAGTAGTGAATCCCGGCGATAATGTACTCGTGCCCATTCGAGGCCTTAGGAATGAGTGGTCCTACAACGTCTAAACCCCTAGCTTCAAAGAGCCATGAAGAAACAGTAGGGTATAATGGCTCTGGTGGTTGGTGTATGAAGTTTGCGTAGAATTGACAAGGTTCGCACTTTTTCGCGAAGTCCATACAATCTTGCACCATGGTTGGCAAGTAATACTCCATTCTATTTACTCGATCAGGAAGTTTAGGCCCAAACTGATGCGCACCACAAATGCAAGAGTGAGCTTCATGCATTGCTTCACCAGCTTCATCTTTACTTAAACACCTCAACCATTGTCCTAAGAAAGAACGTCTGTAAAACATGTCTTTGTAGTGAAGAAACTTTGGAGCGCGTCGACGTATCTCAACCTTGTGTCTAGGATCATCAGGTAGCTTTTGGTGGTCTAAGAAGTCACTGATAGGTTGATGACAGTCATCTTCATCAGCTGTGTAGACGCATATTATGTTTGTTGCATCTACATTTTCTTCTCCTTCAAGCAATGACATTGTCCAACGATTGCAGATTGGAACTTGCATGGACTCTTCTGCCCCCAGTGCCAAAGTGGCTGTAAGGTTAGCAAGCGCGTTAGCCAACTTATTGGCACTCCTCAATACATGACCAATATTGATGGAGTCAAGTTGATTAAGCAATTGTAGCGCATGTCGATGGTAGGGAATCAGATCTTCTTTTTTTACTTCATATTCCTCAAGGACTTGGTTTATCACCAGTTGTGAGTCCCCGTATATGTCCATATCCCTAACACCTATTTTGATTGTCATTTGAAGCCCAAGTATGAGAGCTTGGTATTCTGCCACGTTATTTGAACACAACTGAGTAAGTGTGAATGAGTATGGCATGACATGATTTTGTGGAGATATGAATACAACTCCGGCTCCGGCTCCATCCCGCCTTGCAGCACCATCGAAATACATCTTCCAAGGAGGTAGAACGTCTACATAGAATATTTCTTCACCTGGTAGATCCTTTGAAAGTTCCCATTCTACTGGGACTGGATGATCAGCGAAGAAGTCGGCAATGGCTTGACCCTTCATAGCCTTTTGAGGTACGAATACTAGGTCATATTGTTTAAGTAATACTGCCCATTTTGCAAGTCTACCAGATAAGACTGGTCTTGAGAGTATGTACTTGATGGGATCAGCTTTTGAGACTACATGTATAGTATGCGCTTGCATGTAGTGTCTCAACTTCTGGATGGCAAAGACCAATGCAAGACATATCTTGTCAATTGGAGAGTAATTCAACTCAACTCCAACCAAGGTACGACTCAAGTAATAGAGCGCCCTCTCCCTGCGATCTTCGATTTCTTGGGCACACATTGCCCCCAACGAGCGTTCTTCTGCGGCAATATATAAGACAAGTGGCTTTCCACGAATTGGTGCCCCTAACACAGGTGCGCTGGCCAAGTACTTCTTTATGCTGTCAAAAGCACTTTTGCATTTTTCATCCCATTGAAATAAAGCATCCTTTTTCATGAAATGACTGAATGGTTGGCAACATCCAGCTAGGTTTGAGATGAACCTACGAATGTATGCTAGACGTCCTTGAAATCCGCGCAACTCATTCAATGTCTTTGATTCTGGCATTTCATTGATAGCTTTTATTTTTGTTTGGTCAATTTCAATGCCTATATGCGTGACCACAAACCCTAAGAACTTCCCAGATGTGACGACAAACGCACACTTGAGTGGATTCATCTTAAGCTGACATTTTCTAAGTCTTTCGAAGATGGTTCGAAGGTCTTTGACATGGTCTTCTCTTTTATTTGATTTGACCACAAAGTCGTCAATAACATTCTATTGTTTTATGCAACATGTCATCGAAGATCTTTTTAATTGCTCGTTGCTATGTGGCGCCAGCATTCTTCAATCCAAACGGCATGACCGTGTAGCAGAAGATATCATTTGGGGTTCGAAAGGCTGTTGCTTCTTGATCTTCAGGTGCCATATGAATTTTATTGTAACCAGCATTGCAATCCACGAAGGAAAGTGCTTCGTGACATGTGGTTGCGTCAATCATCAACTCTGTAACTGGCAAAGGAAAATCGTCTTTAGGGCATACATCATTAAGGTCTCTGAAGTCGACGCATATGCGTAGTTGTCCATTCTTCGTCCTGACTGGGACAATGTTTGCAATCCGGTTAGGATATTTGACTTCACGAATAAAACCTGCCTCTATGAGTTTGTTAACTTCTTTCTCGATTTCAGGTACGAGCTCTGGCCTGAAGCGACGTTGAGATTGCTTCTTGGGACTAATGCTTTTTTTTATTGCGAGGCGATGGACTGCAATTTTTGGACTGAGTCCAAGCATTTCTTTGTAGCTCCAGGAAAATACGTCTTTGTATTCGACCAATAATTTGTAATACTCTTCTTCTTCCTCCTTAGTCAGCAGAGCACTAACATAAACTAGCCGAGGATCTTCAAGAGTCCCCAAGTTGAGTTCTTTTAATTCATCCACAGTCGATTGCCCCCATCTTCAAGGGTTTCAGGGGCCTCATCAGCCTCAACATGTTCATTGTCATCAGGTATCTCTTCTACCGTTATGTGGCATGACGACGTCACAATTTCCGAGTCTTTCGGCTTCTTTGTGTTAGATGAGCTTGAAGACAAAGAAACAGGTTCTTCAACATTTTTTTGTTCACCAGTGAGAACTATTATGCGCCTTCTTGCTTTGAGTGGTTCATGCTGGATGATATCCACTACTTGCAAACGCTTCATGCGAGAGGGCACTGCGCTTCTGAGATCATCACTTAATCTTACTTCTTCTTCATATGGTTCCGCAAAAGTTGAGAGAGAAGGACTCTTACTACCATCTTTCTTGGAGGCCCGTAGGCGATTAAAGACTGTGTTTGAAGGACGCCTTAGACGCTCGCGTATTGTGCCCTTCCTCTCTGTTTTTAGCGAAGGGTTTGATGATTCAGCTTTACTTACACCCTGATTTCCCAGCCTATCAAACACAGAAGTGGGTTTGATTGAAGGACTTGGTCTTCCCAACCTCGTGAACGCAGAAGGACGAGCTTTTTCTGCAGGTGGACTTATTCGATCAAAGACTGAAGATGGATTCACCTTTTCTTTTCCTTCATTTTCTTCGACCTCTTCCAATGTGATGTGCTGAGAAGAGGTAGTGGTCCCTTTTCTACGAGCGCCAATCTTCACAGGTGTCTTAGGAGACTTATATCCGAGCCCAACCTTTGTCGCTATGAAGCTTCCCTCTTGTTTGAATAACTCATGTTGCGCTTTATTAAGACCATACGGCTCTACTTCTATAACCTTGCCGAGAGGAGTTGGTTTTGTAAAGTCGTACCCAGCCTTTGCTAATAGCTTGTAAGCATTAGAATCAAATGCTCCCTTGCTTTGCTCTTCTGAGGACTGGCCAGATGAACATACGAACCCACTTGGAGGAGGTCTCAGGATCTTCGTTTGAGATGAACTTGGAAGAGGTGTGATGATTTTGGCCACCCATTCTTGTTTAACCACATTACTTGTCTTTTTATCCTTAAACTATGTCTTTGATGTTGGACACTCTTCAAAAGGACTCGCCCCATCTTTGCGGCGAGACTTTGGGATGTACCGCAGTACTGGTGGTGTATTCTTTTGCGGCAACTCTTGTTTTTTAAGTGACGCAACATGAGGAGTAGTTGTTTTGCTAGCCGTGTTAACTTTTGGCTCAACATTATTTTCTTTTGCAGGATTTAAAGCTTCATCTTCTTTGATAATGTTTATTTTAGCTTACCTCCTATTCCAGTTGAGGAGATGGTGGTTGGCATGAACTCGCTTGGCGCACCATGCTCGTCGAAAAATTTTGCATCTGCAAGAATGCGTCAACCTTGGAGAAAGGTTTGGAATCTCAGCTATTTTTCTCTCACCACCACGATAATACTTCAAACATTGGTGGAGTGTTGAGGCAACAACCCCATTTTCATGTTTCCAAGGTCGCCCAAGTAGCAACTTAAATGATGTCTTAGCTTCAATAACATGGAAGAGTGTTTCAGAAGAAAGATCACACATGCTTAGATTTACTCGGATCATACCAATTGCCTTTCTTTATTCAAGTTAAAGCCATGAATGACTGTTCAACTACTGAAGAGTTCTTCCATCGTGATCCTCAATTCCTTCATAGAGGCTTTTGGCATGAGATTTACTCTTGAACCTCCATCTATCAAGATAAGATTGACTTTGTGTCTTCGAATGTACCCTGACACATAAAGTGGCCTATTGTGAGGCTTGGACACAAGAAGCAAATCATCATCTGAGAAGCTCAAAGATGCGTTGCATGAGAGACAACCAGGTGATTGTTCGGCATGCATGCTCAACCTTGTCTTTCATATTTCCAGCATACAACTCTGGCTTCTTTAGTCCTTGAAGTATTAATTGACGCTTCTCTTTAGATAGGTGAAATATTTGTTTCCACCCCATGTTTGATGGAAGGGAATCAAGAGTTGCCACTACTTCATTATCTTTTTTAAGATGAGATTGTTCTGACGACGACACATCATTGATATCCCCTTCCTTTGTTTTTCCTTCATTATCACCACCTTCGGTTGTTGAGATGGTGCATACACTAACCTTGTTTAAGAGATCCTACGGGAAGAACTCTTCTAAAGTAACTAGACTCAATGGTTCTTGCTCTAGCAGATCGATAGAAAAGACATGTGGTTTGATCATTGATTTGGACTTCTTTCTCCCCTTGGAATTGCGAGGCTTTGTCTTCTTTGATTGCCTTTTTTGGCGATGGATAGATTGCGCAACTTGTTTTGTTTGTTTCTTTGGCTTCTTGCGCGTCACCACAGTCCATCCTTCACCATCATAATCTTCATCCTTCTTATCCTCTTTCCTATCTCAAGTACTTAAGTTTGCTTTCAGTGGCGATGGAGGAGGTGACGATAATGACATGTTAACCCATAATTCCACAGGCTTCAGGCTTCCAAACTGCAACATACGCACGTACCACCCCTGATTCACAGTTGTCTCCTCAGGTTGGTCCAAGATTGCAGTAGTTTGATTTGAAGCTACTGTTTCATATAAGTCAAGGATGATCTTCCCATCTCTAGAGATCTGCATGATCTTCTCTTTTAGCGTTATACATTTTTCAATAGGATGACTCACAAGTCTGGCAGTTGCAAAACCTTTTTCTCCAGGAGATCATCCAGCATCCCTGACAAGTCTGAGTCAGGAAATGGATACTTCTTTGCTTGCAACTCCCTTAGGGTAGGATTGTCCCGTTGGTAGTTGTTGTGGGATTTGTATCCGTATACAACCCTTTAAATCGACAGGATTATAATGAAATTTAACTTATATGATTAATAGTCATAAACAAAATTGCATAAGACGAAGGGATTAAGAAATAACCTTTAGTCCTTGCGATAAAGGCCTAAGAACAAATACCAAAATAGGTATTCTCCTAATCAAAACACCCTAGATGGAACAAGATATGCCTTGAGATTGCTAGAACTCTTGAGAAACCGTTTTCTCTCTTTTTGTGAATTATGTGATGGTGGAGGCTCAACTTGTGATTAGGGTTGATCAAGATCCTCTAAAATAGGGAAACCAATTCCTTTATATAGTCCCCTATCACAAGGTATCCTAGTGTAATTAGGAAAGGTATTTTCTTTCCTAAAAACCCTCCATATGGCCGAAATTTTAGAGTATTATAATACTTTATTTTCGGTTCATATTTAGCTATTAATATATTGCAATTAATATCCGTATATTATTAATTATAAATATCCGTATATTTACAATTTTACTAATTCAACATATCAGTTTATATTTAATTTAGCTTGCAATATATATGACAATTAAATATAACCTTTTATATTTAATCGCGAATTACTGTTAATTCGGCTAAACAACATTATTTAATCTGTATTAAATAATTTTTTATCATCACATTGACTAACCGTTTAGTCAAAAACACTGACTAACCTTTTAGTCATATTATAAGGCATCAATATAATTATTTTCTCAAATAATCATATCTCTCGAACACATCCAATAGGTGTGACTTTTAGGGACCAGTTGATTACCGCCATCAGTATGACAATAACGTCAAACTTATCTAGCAAGCCAACCGTTATTGATAAACGTTAATCAACTGATTATTATACGAAGTATACCCTGTGAACCTACAGAGATTTATTTATGTTATTGCACTAACTGTGGAGGACACTGGCTCCAACAATCTCCCACTTGTCCGTACAAGTGTATGTGCGATAACCGATTCTCATATCCTATATAAATTTCTCCCACTCAATGTAAACCAATTTGCAAAGTCCGTATTTACAAAGGTCGTAGTTTACAAGTGATCTGTATCAAGAGTGGTTTTCCCGACTAGAGAGTAACTCAACTGATAAACGAATCTGTATTCGAGCATGGCCATGCATTTCAGTTACAGCTCCTCGAGTGGCCCTGAGAAATATCATATCCTGATAAAGGTTGGATATTTTCTTCAACTCGAATCTTGCAGACACAAGCGCAGTATGAAATGACCCAGTGAAAATCTACTTAGCCTCCTGTTACGGTCGACCATGAGAAAGAAACCAAAGTCACCCAAAAACTGCCTTTATCTCAAGAGACAGTCGATAGTCAAAAGAATCGACTCTAGGAACACTATGGATGTCCTATCCACGACCTGGCACCTAATGTTCTGAAACATTTAGGACTCCATAACGTTGTCACAAAAATGTCCTGCGAGGTATCATTATAACTCGCATATGTGATCAATCAGTCAACTGTTTGACTTATGGCTCGTTGAACCCACCATCAACCGACTTCACAGAATAATTGCCATAGTTATCAGCTCATGTAGGCGATTACGGACCAAAACAAATATAATGTAATTCAGTTCACTTTGTGGTGTTCAATGTTGTCAGTACAACCCACATGAAAAACAAAATATAAACAAAACGATGATTTTATAGATAGTTTTTATGAAAAAGATACAGGTGTCTAATCCATACAAAACAACTAATACAACTCAGGAACACGTTTGATTCCCATGGAAATAACGTGCCCTTCATGTTTATCATATCTCCATGGTTTAGTGAGAGGATCTGCGACGTTATCATCCGTAGCAATCTTGTCTATCACTATCTCCCTTTGCTCCACATAATCTCGGATCATGTGAGCCTTCCGTTGTACATGCCTAGACTTGTTGCTGGACTTGGGCTCCTTAGCCTGGAAGATGGCACCACTATTATCACAATAGATGGTGATCGGGTCATGCGAACTAGGAACTACAGTTAGTCCTTGTAAGAATTGACGCATCCATATAGCTTCATTCCCAGCCTCTGAAGCAGCATAGTACTCGGACTCAGTCGTAGAATCTGCTATAACAGTTTGTTTGGAGCTCTTCCAGCTGACCGCAGCGCCATTAAGAGTAAAAACGAATCCAGACTGAGATTTCGAGTCATCTCGATCCGTTTGGAGACTAGCATCTGCGTAACCGGTTGCGCATAGCTCAGTGTCACCTCCATAAGTCAATACCCAATCCTTAGTCCTCCGTAGGTACTTAAGGATATTCTTAACAGCCATCCAGTGTATTTCACCTGGATTGCCTTGGTATCGACTTGTCATACTCAATGCATATGCCACGTCTGGACGTGTGCATATCATGGCATACATGATCGATCCTATAGCTGATGCATAAGGAATCCGACTCATGCGCTCGACCTCTTCCGATGTCTTTGGTGCTTGAGCTTTACTCAACTGCATCCCAGATACCATTGGAAGGTTCCCCTTCTTGGAGTTGGTCATGCTGAACCTCTCAAGAATCTTATCTATATAAGACTCCTGACTGAGGGATAACATCCGTCGTGATCTATCTCTGTAGATACGGATCCCCAAAATTCTTTGTGCATGGCCCAGATCTTTCATCTGGAAATGGTTCTTTAACCATACTTTTACTGAAGTTAAGAGAGGTATGTCATTCCCAATCAAGAGTATGTCATCGACATACAATATTAGGAAGACAATATTGCTCCCACTCGACTTGATATATAAGCATGGTTCCTCGACCGATCGAGTAAATCCATTCTCTTTTATCACCTGGTCGAAACGATGATTCCACCTCCGAGAAGCATGCTTAAGTCCATAGATGGAACGCTTAAGCTTGCATACCTTCTTAGGATTCTTAGGATCAATGAAACCTTCGGGTTGTACCATGTACAACTCCTCCTCCAAATAACAGTTTAAGAAGGCGGTTTTCACGTCCATCTGCCAAATTTCATAGTCATGAAAAGCGGCAATCGCTAAGATTATCCGAATGGAACGCAGCATGACTACGGGTGTCACAAGATTTTCCATCCTAGCAATCCGTGCACTTTGAGTGAAACCCTTGCCTTTAGTCGTGCCTTTGTAGTATGTTGTTTTGTCCTTCTCTCAGAATAGCTTTATTTTATAAAGCCAGTTGCAATAAGAAGAGGCCGCACCTATCAGGTAATTCAAGCCAGATCCCATACTTATCTCATACATAGAGTCCATCTCGGATTGCATGGCGTCAATCCATAGCTTAGAGTCGGAACAGGTCATGGCACCTTTATAGGTAGCGGGTTCGTTACTCTCTAGGAGTAAAACGTCATCACTCTCATTCTCCTCGACCATACCAATGTATCTGTCTGGAGGAATAGAGTGTCTACCCGACCTCCTAGGTTCCAAAGGAATATTAACCGCAGTAGATGATGAAGGAACAGTTTCCTCCATTGGTTGCTCGGTTGTTGGTTCTTGAATCTCTGACAGTTCGAAGGTTCCATTACTTGTCCTATTCTCGAGAAATTCTTTCTCTAAGAACGTCGCACTAGCCGCAACAAAAACTCGATGTTCGGTAGGCGAGTAAAAGTAATGACCAAACATCCCTTTTGGATAACCAATAAAGTATGTCTTGACCGATCGTGGGCCGAGCTTATCGTCAGGTCTCCATTTGACATAAGCCTCGCAGCCCCAAACCCGAATAAAGGACAAGTTAGGGACCGTTCCCTTCCATAATTCATATGGAGTCTTGTCTACAGCTTTAGACGGACTTCGGTTAAGTATTAGAGCAGCTGACAAAAGAGCATAACCCCACAATGAATCAGGTACAACCGTGTGACTCATCATGGATCGAACCATATCAAGTAATGTTCGATTTCTCCGTTCGGACACACCATTCAATTGTGGTGTTCCAGGTGGAGTTAACTACAGTACTACACCACAGTCTTTAAGGTGTCGATCAAACTCCTTCGAAAGATATTCGCCACCACGATCTGAACGTAGTGCTTTAATCTTTCTATCCAGCTGGTTTTCAACCTTATTCTGGAATTCCTTGAACTTGTCAAAGGACTCACTTTTATGCTTCATTAAGTAGACATATCCATATCTACTCAAATCGTCCGTGAAAGTGATAAAATATCTATAGCCATCTCTAGCGTTGATTGACATAGGTCCACACACATCAGTATGTATGAGTCCTAATAGGTCAGCAGCGCGCATTCCAACACCTTTGAAGGAAATTCGAGTCATTTTGCCTATGAGACATGATTCACACGTGCCAAAAGATTCATAGTCAAATGGGGAGATAGTCCCATTATCAATGAGCTTCTTCACGCGTTTTTCATTTATGTGTCCCATACGACAATGCCATAAATAGGTTTGATCTTTGTCACCAACCTTTGCTTTCTTACTACTCACATGCAATATATCTGTGGTTTGATCTAAAACATAAATCCCATTCAAGAAACTGCTTTACCATAAATCATTTCGTGTAAAGAGAAAATACAGCTATTATCTTTATTACAAACGAAAAGCCGTCTTTATCAAGTACGGAAACTGAAATAATGTTTTTAGATAAACTGGGTACATAGTAACAGTTATTCAGAAATAACTCAAATCCACTCGGGAGTTGGATTACATATGTTCCCACTGAAACGGCAGCTACTCTTGCTCCATTCCCCACTCGCAGGTCCACATCACCCCTTGCGAGAGTTGTGATGTTTCTTAGGCCCTGCAAATGATTGCACAGATGAGAACCATAACCAGTATCTAGTACCCAAGTTCCGAAACTTGCATGGTTGATCTCAATCATATGAATAAAAGAAGAAGACATACCAACAGGAGAGACGCGGCCTGCTTTAATGTCCTCTCGGTACACGAGGCAGTTCCTCCTCCAATGCCCAATCTTGTGGCAATGGTGGCACTCCATGTTACCTTCATCGCTCTTTGTCTTGCCTTGTGAGCTACCGCTAGTCTCACCAGGCCCACTCTTGCCTTGCCCTGGCTTTTTGAATTTCGGCTTCCCTACAGCTAGGTTGGCCTTAGCCTTGCCCATACCTTTGCCCTTGTTTGCTATCATGAGAACGTCTTGTTTCAGACTCCCACTCAATTTCAGATCACTCTCTGTCTGTACAAGGAGTGAGTGGAGCTGATGAAGACTCTTCTGCATATCATTCATATAGTAATTTGCCCTGAAAAGGGCAAAACCATCATGAAGTGAATGAAGAACGCGGTCTATGACGATCTTCTCATCGATTTTGCAACCAAGTGCCTCCAGTTTCTCGACATTCTCAATCATGTCAAGAATGTGTGGGCTAACTGCTTGGCCCTTCTGGAGTTTCGCTTCAAAGAAGCGACAGGTGTACTCATAGCTAACGATCCTCGGAGCTTTCGAGAACTCGTTAGAGAGAGTGGTGAAAATCTTGTTTGCACCCTGGGCTATGAATCGCCTCTGCAAATTGGATTCCATTGAAAAGATGAGTACGTTCTTTATCGCACCCGCCTCCATTACGAAATCACTATAAGCAAGTGATTCATTTGCTCCTGCATTGGGGCCTGGGTTTGGTGGTAGTGGCTCACTCAAGTACTTGAGCTTACCGTCAGCAATGGCAGCATTCCGTAATGCCGCCTCCCAGTCCGCAAAGTTGGACCCGTTATTCTTCAGTCGCGTTGACTGATTCATAGTGTCCATGAACATCTTAAGCCAGGACTCACGTCCGAGCGTGTCACTTGGCATTGGGTCATCAGTATGGCCAGCCATTTGTTATTAGCAGTTATATCTGAATATATGAATGTGGAAAAAGAAAGTAAATATGATAAGTTTCATCGTTTTAAAATTTGAGTCTAATGAAAAACAGTTTATTTCGATGACTCGTACATTTATACAATTGACCTTCCTCAAGAACTATATAAATGATCCCAAGACTCAATTTCTGTAAATTGATAAGCCAACTTCTTGGCTAATTCTACTTTTAGAATTCCTGGTCGATAAATTTCTGTAAATTCTATCTTTAGTCCATCATAATCACGAGATATTACTCGTACTATAATGTTGAGATAAAATAGGTCAACACTCACTACTTACCCAACGTAGAAGGGGTCATATTATGACTTCCGACGAAGAAGGGGCTCATAGTAGCTTTCCCTATAAAGACTAGTCTCAATTTTAATTTATAGGGGAAGGTCCCATCATCTTAACTTAAATTCATTTTAAGTGAACAAATGTCTAGCAACTCGAGAATGATTTAACTAAGGTGATGGCCCTAAAAGCGAGTGACATCTGTATGTCCATGATTAAAATATTCAACCTATATGAATCATTTTCATGCATTTTAGTTTAGGTGGTTTGGTTTAGGCGGAATATGATGCAATTATATCTATCATGTGATGGAAAGTAAACGAGAATGAAAAACGTAAAAGGAAAAACATGTCCTAGTGTGGCCTATCCTACCAAAAAGAATAAAATACAACTCGGAATCCAACAGATTGGACCCTCGAAGCTTGACTTTATCACCCTTCTTGGTCCATGCAGCGGGAGTGAGCTCCAATCTCCATCTTTAGTCTTCTTTGAAATTACAACAAATAAAATTACATAGATCCTATTTATTACATACTAATTTCAAAACCCAAAACTAAAAATAATGGAGATTCGAGATCTCAAAATACATCCAAGACTATGTTACCATCATTACGGTAACACAATCTACTAAGGCCACACTAAGTTACAACTGATTGTAAAAATACGTTAAAAATTCATTCAAACATTCCAAAAGACATTATAAAAGCACCAACTAAAATAAAACATGCAAGACATAATACAGTTATTACGATGTTTTATTATCCAAACCACCCTTTAACATAGATTATAATTATGTGGTAATTCTGTAATTACCCACATCAATTACAATCCCGATTCATTTTACTGATAAAATGAACTATCCTAAACATTTCAAACTGCTTTAAAATGTAAGATATAAAGCATATGTGAACCGTTTCACATTAATTATACACAATCCGAATATTGTACAATTAAAGGCCAAAAACATGAACACGAAAAACAGAAATTTTTTATCAAAAATTTTTCGACAAAAATTTTTTTTAAGCAAAACGGTCCTTATCGACAAAATAGGGAAAAATTAATATCCTTTCAAATGATAAACTCATTCAACATCATTTTCATTTTCATTTTAATCTCATCTTTATTAAATTAAAACATCTACAAATCTATTCGATGTTATTTTAACAGATTAAAATAACAAAATAAATCTAAATGAAAACGAATACGAAAGGAAATACGATTCTGTAAAATACTCGATCGAGAAGAAATTAAATAATAAAGTCTCTCGATCGACTAATTCTTCCTAGTCGATAAACAGGGACCACGATCGAGTATAAACATCACTCGATCGACCAAAAATTTGCGAAAAACCGCTCGATCGAGCAAAACAATTACTCGATCGACCAAACAAAAGAGCAAACTGCTCGATCGAGCAGACAAAGGTACTCGATCGACCAAAACTTTTAGAAAACAGCTCGATCGACCAAATAAAGCCCTCGATCGAGACAAACACATACAATAACTGCTCGATCGTGACACAAAAGTCCTCGATCGAGTCAAACACACAGCGGCATAAACAGTTTCGGTTTATGAAATCAAATTAAAATAATTTCGTGGCCTATGCTCTGATACCGCTTGTGGGAAATCGGTATTACCACAAAACAATTATAATAGGATTATAACGAAAAGTAATAATTTGATAATTCTAGTCATAAACGAAAACATGAATAAGAGTAGAGATTTAGAAATCAACCTCCGGTCCTAGCAATTGGCGTAAAGAACAGAGATATCAAAGTAGATATCCTCCTAATCGTTGCACCCAAGATGCTCCGAGAAATACCCTTTTCTTTTGCTAGAAAGTAAACCTCTTACACGATCTCACTGTTGAGAAGAAGGTTTTTGTGTTTTGTCAAAAGTTACAGTTAACTTTTGTCTGTTGTGTTGTGTAGAAGAGATGGAGGCAGTAGAGTATCAATTAGGTTAGAAAAGCCAAAAACTCAATTTACACTTTTCTGCCCCTTCAAAACTCACGGCCCTTTTTGGTTTTTATATGAGGAGATTTAGTCTCCTCAAATAACTACCCATTGACCCGAAAACCCGAGTGTATCTGTATACCGTGTTTCGGTCATTTTAGCTTCCAATATAATGTAATATCTTATAATCGTCGTTTTACATGGACCGACATTATAATCCGTCATTAATTATAAATATCCGTATATTTATAATTTGCCAATTAATTATAACGGTTTATGTTTAATTAGCTTACATTATATACTATAATTAAATATAACTTTTTATATTCAATTTTACGAATTACAGTTAATTCGTCTCAGCTAACTTTCGTCTCATCATCACATTGACTAACCTTTTAGTCAATTACACTGACTAACCTTTTAGTCATATAATAGGGTATCAATATGATTATTTTCTCAAATAATCACATCTCTCAAACACATCCTATAGGTGTGACTTTTAGGGACCAGTTGATCACCGCCATCTGTATGACAATAACGTCAAACTTATCTAGCAAGCCAACCGTTATTGATAAACGTTAATCAACTGATTATTATACAAAGTATACCCTGTGAACCTACAGAGATTTATTTATGTTATTGCACTAACTGGAGGACACTAGCTCCAACACGGTGGGCCGGCTGGGGCACACACAACAACATGAACAAGTCGACAAAGAAACAAGGAAAGGCTCCCAGCCGGCTAGGTGGCCGCCGGCCACCCGGCTGGGGCACGCATATGCTCAAAATCCATTAAATTCAACCAACAACAATCAGGGGACTCCCAGCCGGTCATGGGGGCGGCGGCCGGCCACTCGGCTGGGGCCATATTGCATGAAAATCACCTCAACAACACCAATAACTTCAATTCTTTTGGTACCCATTATTTCCTATCATCATTTACCATCATCAAACCATTATAAATATAATGTAAACATACCCAATCATTGCATATGGTCAATTAAGACAACAAAAGACAACATTTATCGCTAAACACAAATGAAATCATAATAAATGAGTAAATCCAACCACATTAACATAACTTAGCATAAGATTAACATATGAGATGAATTAAACATGGAAAAGAGTAGTAAACACGTATCCATATGAAATTAACACAAATGACTCATCTTTTAAGACAAATACTACTCTAGCATATAAAGTACATAATAGTGATATCGAGTAACTCATCACCGTTACCTCGGTTAGCACATCAAATCTTCACTGCCCATGCTAACCATCAACCCACATGAATTTCTTGACCCAAAATCTTCAAAGTCCACATTTTCCCGATAATTAAAGCGACAAGAACCCAAAACCGAAATATGGTAAAAAAAACGGTCCAAAAATAAGGTTAAAAGTTTTGATCTTTTATTGGCTAGAAAGAAAGAGGACGGTGAGAGGATTCCGAAACATTAAACGTAATTGAATTTGGTTAAGAAACGAAGAAGTTACGTCCGTCTTAAGTTTAGATCTAGAAAATGGGTTTTATAAAAAGTTGGAGGAAATGGACATTTTATGGTATGAAAATGAAGAGGAGGATGAGAGGAGAAGATTGATGTAAAAATCGTCGAGTTTCGTTGAGAGACGGAGAAATGAATTCCGTCTTATGTTTATAAAGCTATGGAGTTTTAATGCTAGTTTGGTGTTGAGGAAGAAGGAGAATGAGGAGAAATGTGCTGAAAAAAAGAAGAGAGATAAAGAGGTTTAGTGAGTTTTTTTGAAAAAATGAACGATAGAATACAAAAATTTCATATTGGGTCAACTTACATGGATTTTCGCGTAGAATCGGATTATGAACTCATAATGGACTGAAATGCGACAGTTTCCACCCAACTAAACTAAATTCTATTTAACATTAATTTACACCCACGAAATCTTAAGTTATCGACTTAAAATATTTTAACCAATAAAAGTAAAAGACGAATTTATAAAATTTACGACTTTAGTAAATTATTCATTATTATAAAATCTGAGGTGTTACAAAAAGAATATGAGATTGTTTAAATAAGAAGGAAATAATCCTTCTTATTTTTGTTGCTATGAACGGCCACCACCCACACCACATGGGTGGAGTGTTGTCATTTCATTTTGTTCTTAACAATGCAAATAGGTTGAGTGTTTAGGTCTTGATTGTCATGATTATGTTAAGTTCTCAATTAGAACAATAATCAACACCTAAACACTATCCTACCCAATCCAAAACCGGTGCACCCATTAACAAGGGTGTCCATTTGATTTTTGAAATTTGTCATTTGTCACATATGTGACATGTAACGTGTAATTTTGCTTATAAATGTGCATTTAACCAATTTAAATGCAATTTCATAACAAATAATTAGACTTAAAATTTTAAGTCAAATTTAATAATTACATGTAAATAAAATGGGTCATCTCATATGTGGTTAATATAATCTACCACGATTTATAATTATAATCAACCAATTTTGTTTATCAGAAATGTTTCATAAACATAATGCATTCTTAGTAATATAACAATTAAATTACTAAAATGAATCTTATTTAATCATATTACAATAAGATATAATTCTCATTTACAGTATAAACTTAGTTCAATTTAAGGGATTAATTAATCTATATCGTTATATAATTAATTAATGTACATGATTAGGGGATTGTCCTTTAGGTGTGATCTAAAGAGATCAACTGATCACCACCATCATACGACAATAACGTCAAACTCAATTGAGTCAATCGTTACCGATTTATGTTGACCAGTTGAGTATAATATTCATCATCCCTTTGTATTCTTATTATTGAGATTTAATTATAATTATATGATCGCACTATTGTTGAGGACACTCACTCCAACAAAAACATTTACATTCATCATATAAAAAAAAAATTGGAAACATATTTTTTAAATGAAAAAAAAATTGAATATAAATGAAGAGAAATCGAGTCAAAGTGTCGTCTCGAAAACTATGCAATACAAAATACGAAAACTATTATGAACTGGAGGGGAATATTCTATTAATAGCAACTATTATCAACATTATTAATATTATCATTATTATTTATTATAATAATTATAATTACTATTATTATTATTATTTTATTAAGCTCAAAGTACAATTTAAAAAAAATTAGTTGTCAACCGAGAAACTACCAGGGCCCCACTCCTCCTCCTCCTCCTACTGCTACTACTACTACTAGTATTATTGTTATTACTACTACTAGTTTTAAACCCGTGCAAAAAATGCACGAGTTCGCTAATACTAATTTGAAAGAAAATCAAATATAATATTTTTTATTATTTTTATTAGTTCTAAAATATTATATTTTTTACTTTTTTCATACGAAAAATTTATACTATCTAATAATAAAATGTTAAAAACTTTTAGAAGTTGGAAAATGTATCTAATAATTTCATTACTTGGTAATTTCTTCAATTAAAGCTATTAAAGTTATAGTTATCCAATGATTGTTGTAGTGTTACATATGATTGAATTTATTTATTTTTAAAAAAAAACTTCAATCCATTTAAATTCATAAGTTTCCGAATATTTAAAACTACTATGTTAAATTTTTAAAAATATGTCATGAAAAAACTAAAATTTCATAGTTAATTTTTCTTATGAAATTCTCTTAATTAAACTTGAAATAAAATGTTTCATAAGAAGTGGGTGGGATAGTGGGATTTGGCTTTCTTTTTAATTATAAAAGTAAGGAACCAATCAAATGCTTTTAAATGTTTTCTTTTTTATATATATAAGATTATTAATATTATTATTATTATTATTATTATCACTTATTATTATTGTTATTATAATGAATGTTATGACTATCAAAATCAATCATATTGATATTAATACTACTATTACTATTTACTAATATTATTATTAAGACTAATGATAACAACTAATAATATTTATCATTATCATTACCATTAGAGAGAGAGGTGAGAGAGAGGGAGTTTTGCGATTTAGGGCATCGCCTGGCTTTTGGCTGCTGCGGCCTACACTGCCACCATTCAGGCCACCGTCTCAGGCCACGCCATCCAGACCACACGTCGCCGGCTGTGGTGGGGTTGTTGGTGGTTGCCATTTGGTGGTTCGTGTTAAAGTTGGAGGTGTTTGCGGCTGCGGTTTGCGGTTTGCGGCTGCGTTTTGTGGCTTAGGGCGCTCGGTGGGTGGTTCGTTGGTGGTCCTTTGCCTACCACCACGGTTGTCATCACCGGTCGCCGTAGGTAGGGTTTTATTTTCGTCTTTTTGTTTCTTTTCCTTGTTTGTTGCGTCGCCATTGTTGCTGCCGTCGTCGCCTTCTGGTTGCGCGCCTGGTTTGTTGGTGGTCCTTTGCCTACCATTTCGATCCTCGTCAGTCGACGGAGGCAGTGGTTCGTGTGGCGGTGTGGTTTGGTGTGGGTCGTGTGTGGGAGAGCAGTACGGGTGCCGCCTATCGACCTCTGTCTGTTGCCGACCATCGGTGTCCACCTGTGTGACGCTGCTGTGGTGGTGCTGGGTTGTAGAGTGGAGCCGGTGGTGGCTGGCCTGTGTTGTGGTTGTGCGGCAGGTTTCACTTTTTTGAATTTCGTTTTTTTTTTTAGGTTTTTTTTGGTTGGTTAGTTTTACTTCCTTACACGTGCCATTTGTGATTGGCTTTTGTGTTTCTTTCCATGCACGTGCGTGGTACTTCTCCTCATGCCTGTTTTAGTACGGTTTCCTTGTCCTTTTTCTTGTATTCATGGATGTCCGAATGGCGGTGGTAGGGGCCTTACTAAGGCCGCCTGGCAAAAGCATTTTCAGGATCGACATTGTATTGACGGTGCTATGGGTCTTACGCGTCAAACTCTTACTGATAGTCTGACAGTTTTCTCTAATGCAGAGATTACTTTAAAGCGGATGGGGCTTTGGTTGTGTGGGGAGTGCTTTAAAACCCAAACGTTTCGTTCTAGGTGTCGGCATGGTCGGGGTGACATAGTTCCGCCTCCGGATTGTGGTGATGGCATCGTTAGCTTTTTTATTCATGGTATCCCTAGAACTCCGGCTCCGTCTCACTCGGTTCTTTCATCTGATGATGGGGTTGAGCTTGTTCAGTGGTTTGTACCTTCGCTTGATCGTTTATTTTCTTTGGGCCATCGCACCGTGAAATCTATTCCTTCTAAGTGTCGTCTTGGGTTTTCTCGGGTTCTGAAGGGTGTCTTGGATGATGTGGCTGACTCTCCTGGTGATCTCTCCTGCTGGTTCGTTTGCTTGTGTTGCCTATTTGTCTGCTTAAGACCTTCGCTCCTCGGAGTAATCTTGAGTGTAGGACGGATGTTAGGCGACAGCGTCAGGAGGAGAGTATTACCAGGGCTATTCTTGCTTGGGGGGTGCCTGGAGGGGGATTGCAGCTTTTGCAAGAGTGTTTGGCTGAGGTTCCTCCTTCGTTTCATGTGGGGGAAGATCTGAATTTGAGTGAGCTTAACCTCCGCCAGTGTCGGCGGAAGGTTTGTGATGGTCATTATACTGCTGCTGTTAGGGTGCTTTCTTCCTCTGGCGTCGCCCCTTACTCGGATGCCACTCTTGGTGCTCTGCGAGAGAAACATCCTGCCGCTCCATCTCCTTCGCTGCCTCTTTTGCCTGTGGATCATCATTCTCTTGTTGCCTCTTTGGCGGTGGTATTGGATATGATTCGTGGTTTCCCGCATGACACTTCTTGCGGGAGGGATGGACTTCGTGCCCAACACCTTATGGACTGTTTGAGTGGTGCGGTCGTGGCTGTTTCTGATGATTTGATCACTTCTGTTACTAGGGTGGTTAATCTTTTCTTGGAGGGCCGGTGCCCTATAGCCCTTGGTGAGTACATTGCCAGAGCTCCGCTTACGCCGCTTGTTAAGCCACATGGGGGTGTTTGTCCTATCGCTGTTGGCACTGTCTGGAGACGTCTTGTGTCTAAGGTTGGTGCTTGTTTGGTTGGTCCTTCTTTGTCTACTTATTTTGCTAGTCTGCAGTTTGGGGTTGGGGTGTCCGGTGGAGGACAGGCTAACTTGCATGCCTTGAATCGGCTCATTGAGGCCCGTGGTGGTGATGTGGGATTGTCTATGGTTCTAGTTGATTTCCAGAATGCTTTCAACCTTGTTGATCCTGTGACTATGATACAGGAAGTCCGCCGTCGTTGTCCGGTTCTTTCCCGTTGAAAGGAGTTTTGTTACTCTAGCCCTGCCCGTCTTTATTATGGGGAGCATTGTTTGTGGTCTTGTCAGGGTGTCCAGCAGGGTGATCCTTTAGGCCCTTTGCTTTTCGCTTTGATTTTACTTTGCAGGCATGGTATTTGGATGATGGCACCATTGTTGGGGACACTTTAGAGGTAACGAAGAGGTTTGGATTTGATTATGGCAGATTGGCCTCGTTTCGGTCTCCATGTTAATTTTGCTAAGGCTGAGGTCTTTTGGCCTGTTGAGGATCCTCGGAGTCGGCTACCCGGTGTTTTCCCCCTACTATTGCTTGGCCCTTGCGTGGTGTCTCTGTTTTGGGTGGACCTGTCAGTACTTGTCCCATTTTTGGCAGTGAGCTTGTGGCGAGGAGAGTGACTAAGACCATTGAGCTTATGGACTTAGTCGCGAGGATTGAGGACCCGCAATGTGAGTTGCTTCTGCTTCGGGCCTGTACTGGTATTTCTAAGCTCTATTTTTCCCTCCGTACTTGCTCCCCAGGGGTCTTTGGGTCTGTCCATCTTCGCTTTGATGCAGCGCTTCGTTCTAGCTTGGAACGTATTGTCACCGCGTCTGGGCCTGGTTTTGGGGATTGGCAGTGGCGCCTTGCCACTTTCCCTTTTCATTTGGGTGGTGGAGTGTAAACTACTAAGGTTTACAAGTTTTGAGGAATGCTTGACTAGATTCACTTAAGCTGAAAACAACTCAAGTAGAATTGGAGGCTGTTTAAGAGAGATTGGTTTATATTAACTAAAGTTCAAGGGATATGACTTAGAGAAACTCCCCTACAGCAAGGCACAAGAGAAGGGACTCAAAGACTAGTTTTCAGACAGGTTTAAAGTGTTACAGCAAAGCACAAACACCCTAGACTAGACTCAAACAGCAAGCAAGTTAACCACAGCAAGGCACAGATATAACTTGACTCACAAAGCAAGACACTGATCAAACACCTTTTAGATGTATCAGGCTTGACTCAAACTACAGCTCTTAGCACAAGTTTGAAGGATTTGAGGGATTTCTCAAAGTTTAATTCATTCATAAAGTCTGCCTCTCAACAACATACAAAGACCTCCTTATATAGGGAGGCTGATATCTTGTGAACCATTGGATGTATATATCATCCAAGGGCCAGCTTAGGATCTAAACTACTACAACTGACACTAATTAAGAGCCTTACAATAGGACGAGCTCAACAACTATAAAGTACAGACACAAGACACAAAGAACAGACTGAACAAAAAGCAAATAAAGCAGTTTTGGAGTTTTCCTGAAATGGAAATCTGTTGTTCTTGTTGTCTTGTTGCTTTGCCTGGATGTGTTGCTGCTCCTTGGGACTCTCTACTCTTATTATAACTTAGAAAAGACCTGCCTTGGATGAGGACAAGTTGACTTAAGCAAAAGGAAGCCACAATCTGACTTGTACCTTCTCTGTTTTTAATGTTTACTGGACTCTAGCTTGGGGTGCTTGTTACTTGTATTTTTACTAGAATTCAAGAGGGGTTATCCTGGACAAACTTGTAGCTTGGGGTGTTGGCTTGATGGTAGGCCATGGTGGTGGTGGTTGAGATGCCCTGGTGTACCTCCTTGGTGCAGAGTTTGCTGATGGGTCTGCCTGGTTCTGAATGGCATTGTTTCTGTCTTGTGTGGGAAATGTGGACTGAGTTGGGGCTTGACATGGCTTGCTGAGCCCAGGACTATCTTCCTCAATGTCTTTGCTTGGCCTGGCTTGAGTTTGGCCTGTCATGGCTTGTTGTTTGGACCTTGTGACTCGAGCTTCCATCTGAGGGAATCTTGGGGTCAGGCTTGTCTTGTTTGTGGCTTGATCATCAAGGCCCCTTGGGTGAGCTCCTGCTGCAGCCTCCCCAGGTTGAAAAGGGCTTGACCTCAAGCATGTGTCTTCCTCCCCCTCAGAGTCTTCATAGAAGGGACTAAGATCTCCAACATTGAATGTTCCATGCACTGCATACTCTCCTGGTAGATCAATTATGTTGGCATTAGGACCTATCTTCTCTATGACTTGAAAAGGACCATCTGCTCTTGGCTCTAGCTTATTCTTTCTCTTGGAAGGGAACCTTTCTTTCCTTAGGTTGATCCATACTAAGTCTCCTGGTGCAAAGTCTTTCTTGATCTTAGGAACCTTGGCATTCTTTTTGTATAGATCATTGGTCTTCTCAATTTGTTTTCTGACTGATTCATGGAGTTTTAGCATATGTTCCACCCTTTTATTGGCATCATAGTGGATCTCTGACCTGCACGCATTAGACAAATTCAAAGGCATTAAGGGGTTAGTACCATAGACAACTTCAAAGGGGGAGTGGCCTGTGGCTGCTGATGGAGCTCTATTGAAAGAGAACTCTGCTTGAGCTAGCTTTAAGTCCCAATCCTTGAGGGATCTGCTGACTTTACACCTCAAGATCCTTCCCAAGGTCTTGTTGGTCACCTCAGTTTGTCCATCTGTTTGAGGATGATGGGAGGTACTAAACAACAACCTAGTGTTAAGCAGCTTCCACAATGTTCTCCAGAAATGACTCATAAACTTTGTGTCTCTGTCAGATACAATAGTTCTTGGAACTCCATGTAACCTCACCACCTCATCAAGGTATAGCTCTGCTACACTCACAGCATCCTCACTTTTCTTACAAGCAATGAAATGTGCCATCTTGTTGAACCTATCCACAACCACCATGATAGAATCTTTCCCTCTTGTTGTCCTAGGCAATGCTACTATGAAATCCATGCTTACATCTTCCCAAGGCCTACATGGGACAGGTAGGGGGGTGTAAGGTCCGGCTTGAAATGAACTCTTGGCCTTTTGACAAACTCCACACCTTCTGAGCACTATTTGGACCTCTACCATCATCTTAGGCCAGTAGAATTGATCCTGCAATATGTCCACAGTTTTCTGAACCCCAAAGTGTCCTCCAAGGCCACTTCCATGCACTTCCTTGATCAATAGACTCCTATAAGACCCTCTGGGAACACAGAGCTTGTTTCCCTTGAACAGGAACCCATTTTGTATAGTGTAGGGTGAATCAATGGTCTTTGTACCCTCCTTCTGTGCTAACCAATCTTCTACAAAGTCTGGATCTTCTTGATACATGTCCTTCATGAACTCAAAGCCAAGAACCCTTTGCTCCATGGTTGATAGCAGAGTGTACCTCCTAGACAATGCATCAGCCACCACATTTTGTTTGCCCTCTTTGTATTTGCTAGAAAAGGTGAATGACTGGAGGAACTCCACTCACTTAGCATGCCTATGACTGAGCTTATGCTGTCCTCTTATGTACTTCAATGCCTCATGATCAGAGTGTAAGACAAAAGGTTTGGGCTTCAGGTAATGACTCCAATGCCTCAGAGCTCTGACAAGAGCATAGAACTCTTTGTCATATGTAGAATAGCTCAGCTTAGCTTCTCACTGAAGTAAGCTACAGGTTTCTTCTCTTGGATAAGGACAGCTCCAATTCCTACTCCACTTGCATCACATTCAACCTCAAATAGGCTGTTAAAGTCTGGCAACCTGAGGATAGGTGCACTGCACAAGAGTTTCTTCATGTGTTTGAAAGCCTGCAAAGCATTCTCAGTCCAAGTGAACTCTCCCTTCTTCATGCATTCAGTGAGGGGTGCTGCAATGGTGCTGAAATTCTTAATGAATCTTCTGTAGAAGGATGCTAAGCAATGGAATCCTCTTACTTCTGTGATATTCCTAGGAATAGGCCAAGACTGAACTGCACTGATCTTGTCTTGATCCACTGAAATGCCTCTACCAGACATCACATATCCTAGAAACTTGACCTCCTCAGTCATAAAGGTGCATTTCTCAAGCTTCCCAAAGAGTTTACTCTCCTTAAGTATCTCAAAGACAGCCTCAAGATGCCTTAAATGATCATCCTTGCTCTTGCTGTAGATGAGAATATCATCAAAGTATACCACCACAAATCTCCCTAGGCAAGGCCTAAGCACTTATGTCATCAATCTCATGAAGGTACTTGGGGCATTTGAGAGTCCAAAGGGCATGACAAGCCACTCATAAAGGCCATGCTTTGTTTTGAAGGCTGTCTTCCACTCATCTATTTCCATGATCCTCAATTGATGGTAACCTTGCCTCAAATCAATCTTAGAAAAGAACCTTGAACCACTCAGCTCATCCAACATGTCATCAAGTCTAGGTATAGGGAACCTGTACTTGACTGTGATGTTATTGATAGCCTTGCTATCTATGCACATCCTTCAAGTCCCATCCTTCTTAGGAACCAACAATGCAGGCACAGCACAAGGGCTTAATGACTCCCTTACAAACCCTTTACTCATCAACTCTCTAACTTGCTTTTGCAGCTCTTGTGTAGCCTTAGGATCACATCTATAGGCTGGTCTATTAGGTAGTACAGACCCTGGCACAAGGTCTATCTGGTGTTAAATTCCTCTTAAAGGGGGTAAGCCATCAGGAAGTTCCTCTGGGAACACTTCCTTGAACTGATCAATGAGGGGCTTAACTTCTGCAGGGATTACCTTAGACTCCCCTTCCTGAACTTCCTTTGATAGCAGCATCAATATAGGTTGCTCTTTAGTACATTCTTTGACCATTGATGATTCAGATAGAAACAAGACTCCACTAAAATCTTCAGCCATACTAGGACTCCCATAGCTCTTCTGATGTGGTGGCAAGGGGGCTAATGTCACCTTCCTGCTCCCATGCTTGAAGGAATAGGTGTTGCTTCTTCCTTGGTGTATGGAGCTTTTATCAAACTCCCATGGCCTTCCTAATAACAAGTGACAGGCATCCATTGGAACCACATCACACAATACTTCATCCTTGTACACACTTCCAATGGAGAAAGGGACCATACATTGCTTATCCACCTTAACCTCTGCTCCCTTACTCAGCCATCTCAACTTATAGGGGTGAGGGGGATCTTGAGTGCTCAACTTCAGCTTATCAACCATAGTAACAGAGGCCACATTGGTACAACTACCTCCATCTATAATAAGGTTACAAACCCTCCCTTGTATGGTACATCTGCTCCTGAAAATGAGGGACCTTTGATCCTCCTCCAAAGGTATCTGTTGTGAATGCATTACTCTCCATAGGACCAAGCTGTGGCCTGTGTCAGGGAGTGCCACTATTGCCTCCTGACTAGACTCTTCTTCCTCACTCACCACTTCTTCAACCTCAGGCTCATCCCTCTCATACTCAACTAGACCTTCTTTCTCCCAAGTCTCAACCTCCATTATAGTTAAGGTCTTCTTAGAAGGGCAATCCTTCCTGAAATGTCCATAGCCTTGACATTGGAAGCACCTAATTCTGTTCTCAGTCAATGAAGTGCTTGGCTTTTGACCCATGATGCCCTTTCCCTTGTCTAAGGTAGGTGGGGGTGCTGTCTTAGGGGTATCCATGGTTCTCAACCCACTATAAGGTCTGGTTTGAAAAGGCCTAACAGGTTTTGGTGTAACAGGCTTAGTCTTCCCTATCTTTTCAATTCTCAGAGATAAGTTGACAACATCATCAAATGACCACAGAGGTTGCATCCTAACCTTGTTAGCAATGTTCTTATCTAGACCCTCTAAGTACCTAGCAATCCTTTGCTCAGGTTTCTCATTTATATCACACTGCAAGGTGAGTTGTTCAAACTCTCTCAGATAAGATTCAACAGGTTTGTCTCCTTGTTTCAACTTAGACAATTTGATAAACAGATCCTGGGTGTAATCCTTAGCAACAAACTTGTCTAGCAGTTTCTTTTTCAGTTTAGTCCAAGACTTGATGGGTTCTTTCCCTTCCCTAGCCCTTAACCCTTTCATGGTTTCATACCAAAGGGAAGCATACCCTTTCAGTTTAAGGATGGCTACTTTAAAAGACTTAGAATCATTATATCCTTTGTACTCAAAGATCCTTTCTACTTCTCTTAACCATTCTAACAAATCATCAGGATTAAGACTACCAGAAAACTCAGGGATGTCTACCTTAAGATGCTTGTCTATGTGCCTGTGAATGGAAGCCCTGCTCCTTGTTGAGTCATCTGAGTCTGGATACTCTTCATCATCAGGTGGCCTTCCTCTGCCTCCTCCTTGGCCTCTTCCACGTCCTCTGCCTCTTCCTCCAGCAAACAATGGTTGCCTATTACCTGATCCAAGGCTCTGGTTAGGGTGGTTACAATCCCAGCCAGGTCCTCCATCTTTGCTTCTACTCCTGCCAGTCTCTCTTCACTCATTGGGCTATTTTTGTGTTTTTAAATGTAGTTAGGGAAAATGAACTCACTAAGACTCTCAACCAAAGCTCTGATAACCAATTTGGAGTGTAAACTACTAAGGTTTACAAGTTTTGAGGAATGCTTGACTAGATTCACTTAAGCTGAAAACAACTCAAGTAGAATTGGAGGCTGTTTTAGAGAGATTGGTTTATATTAACTAAAGTTCAAGGGATATGACTTAGAGAAACTCCCCTACAGCAAGGCACAAGAGAAGGGACTCAAAGACTAGTTTTGAGACATGTTTAAAGTGTTACAGCAAAGCACAAACACCCTAGACTAGACTCAAACAGCAAGCAAGTTAACCACAGCAAGGCACAGATATAACTTGACTCACAAAGCAAGACACTAATCAAACACCTTGTAGATGTATCAGGCTTGACTCAAACTACAGCTCTTAGCACAAGTTTGAAGGATTTGAGGGATTTCTCAAAGTTTAATTCATTCATAAAGTCTGCCTCTCAACAACATACAAAGACCTCCTTATATAGGGAGGCTGATATCTTGTGAACCATTGCATGTATATATCATCCAAGGGCCACCTTAGGATCTAAATTACTACAAGAGACACTAATTAAGAGCCTTACAATAGGACGATCTCAACAACTATAAAGTACAGACACAAGACACAAAGAACAGACTGAACAAAAAGCAAATAAAGTAGTTTTGGAGTTTTCCTGAAATGGAAATCTGTTGTTCTTGTTGTCTTGTTGCTTTGCCTGGATGTGTTGCTGCTCCTTGGGACTCTCTACTCTTATTAGAACTTAGATAAGACCTGCCTTGGACGAGGACAAGTTGACTTAAGCAAAAGGAAGCCATAATCTGACTTGTACCTTCTCTGTTTTTAATGTTTACTGGACTCTAGCTTGGGGTGCTTGTTACTTGTGTTTTTACTAGACTTCAAGAGGGGTTATCCTGGACAAACTTGTAGCTTGGGGGGTTGGCTTGATGGTAGGCCATGGTGGGGGTAGTTGAGATGCCCTGGTGTACCTCCTTGGTGCAGGGTTTGCTAATGGGTCTGCCTGGTTCTGAATGGCATTGTTTCTGTCTTGTGTGGGAAATGTGGACTGAGTTGGGGCTTGACGTGGCTTGCTGAGCCCTGGACTATCTTCCTCAATGTCTTGGCTTGGCCTGGCTTGAGTTTGGCCTGTCATGGCTTGTTGTTTGGACCTTGTGACTCGAGCTTCCATCTGAGGGGATCTTGGGGTCAGGCATGTCTTGTTTGTAGCTTGATCATCAAGGCCCCTTGGGTGAGCTCCTGTTGCAGGTGGGCTCGGTGTTTATGATGCGGGGGATGTTTTACACTATGCTTTTCTGGCTTCCCGTTTGCAGTCTGCAGTTTTGCAGGCTACGCTCCTGCGGCCTGCTGGTATTGTATGTGCTGATCCTACTTTTGACGATGCCTTGCGGATGTTTACAGAGGCTACACGTTCTGATTTTTTACGTGATCCGAGTGAAATTGCTGCCCCTAAACTTGTGAAGAAATTGGCAGATATATATTTCGCGACGGTTGCTGCTTCTTCAGAATATGTTTTCTCTTTGACACCGCGTCAGCTTGCGTTGTGGAAGTCTCAGCAGGGTGCCCACTCCTCTTATTGGTTGCGTGCGGTTCCTATCTCTGGGTTGGGTCAGACCATGAACAGGAAGACTTACCGTTGTGTGTTGGGGTATCGACTCGGTGTTCCGTTATTCGCGGTATCTAGGCCTTGTCCTGCTTGCTCTCGGGTTTTTGCTGATGATGTGTATGGAGACCTCGTTGTTCCTTGTGCTGGTACTGTGGGGGTTAAGGATCGGCATAACCTCGTTCGTGACACCTTATTTGACATCTGCTATAGGTCTGGTATTTCTGCGGGTAAGGAGGTTGATATCGGTTTGGTTGACGGGCACGACAGATCTCTTCGTCCTGGGGATTTGCTTCTTTATTCCTGGGACAGAGGGTGTGATGTGTGTGTTGATTTGACAGGGTCTTCCCCCTTGACTCAGACTGGGATGTCCGATTTTGTGCCGGGACGGGTTGTCGCTGATGCTGCTCAGTGCAAATGTGTTAAGTATAGGGATTTATGCGCGGCTGCTGGCTATGGTTTCCTACCCTTCTCTTTCTCTTCGCTTGGGGAGCTGGGCTCGGATGCTGTTGACTTGCTCAAGCGGATCCAGAAATTCTCGGTATCACAGGATGCTGGGGCTCGGGTGGCCGCTTATATTTTTGCTAGACTTAGTTTTGCTATAGCTAAGGGGGTAGGGGCTCAGATTGTCTCTCGGCTCCCCACCAACTTCATGTAAATTTTTCATTTTATTTTAATGAAAGCTGCGCGCATCTTATTATAAAAATAATAATAATAATTATTATTATTATTATTATTATTATTGTTATTATTATTATTGTTGTTGTTATTATTGTTGTTGTTATTATATTTATTATTATTATTTTTTCAGCTCAGTTCAGCTCCAATAAGCTTATTTCAGTTCAAATTTGTTCAGTTCCATTCAGTTCAGTTCAGTTCAGCTCAGTTCAGTTAAGCTCTATTCAGTTCAGTTCAGTCCAGTTCAGCTCTAAAAAGTCAGAAAGAACAGGGCCTTAGTAGATAACAAATAGAAATAATTTTATTAAGATTTAAATTACACATAAATTACCTTCTTAATATCGAAAGGTAAATAAATAAATAAGACAATAAACAAATCACTGGGATGGAGGGTGAAAGTGCATGCTTTCCTTCAAAAAAGTTGAGTCTTATCATCAAACGAATTTGATAGTACTGAAGAAGTGGGTAATTCGTGCTTGATAGTCATTTAAGTTTCTGATAAGTAAATTGAATAGGGTAATTTAACAAATTAAATGAGTATCAACTATGAAATAAATTTGAACTTATGGAAATATAAACAGAATTAAAAGACAAATTCGTAAATTTTACAAATTTAAGACTATTTAATTTGTTGGGAGATTATTTAAACTGTTTGGTGCATGTGCTGGTAGTTCCAAATTATATTTGTCCTAAACGTTACCCACCATAATTTGGCATATCCGTTTGTGACAAACTCCATGTGCAAAGATTTGCAACTTCAAGTTACTCTATACGAGCCTACCAAAGTTTGTGACAATTTAATTGTCGGCACGTTTTATGTAATCTTTTATTTCAATCAAAATACCATAAACCAATGTCGTTTGGTTATAAGTAGGAAATGCAATTTATGTATATATTTCTATTTACGGGGGTCTAGGTAAGCAATTTTCTTCATTATGAAAAAATTTGAATTTATGTGAAGTCTCAATGTATTTGAATTGGTGTAACCAAACAAGTTATTTATTTTAAAATTCACATGAATTGGATTTCATGTGTTTTTTAGTAGGTACCCAAACGAGTACTCCTTATTCTCGTGAAAAGTTATTGAGACAAAACTAAAAGTCTCAAAATTTTGTATTCAATCATTTACTTTCTCCATTCCAAATTTATTGTCATAGTTTGATTAAAAATTATATTTAAAAAAAATTGGTGAAATATCATGAATGTTCTTGACCAATAAAAAGTGCGACATATAAGTAAACACAAATTCTCATTTAAGACGAGGGTATCCGTCTTAAGCTTAAGACGGATACCATATTCTCTCACAAAATACCCATCAAGGATGAGTGGAGAAGCACATGGGGGGTGCTCACCTTGTCCCCTCTACCCATTTCCTCTCACAAAATACCCGTCACAAGATCCGACCCGTCACAAGTAAGACCTACTCATAAGTAAAAGTGGAATGAGAATGAGAGTATATTTAACTAGGGATATAGTAGGTTGTTATGGTCATACCATTTTTATTGTCTCATTTCTACTTTGGGGCAGTGGCGGACCTAGAGCTTTTAATATAGGAGTGCACAATTGAAAAAAAAAACCTTAAATATACAACTTCGTCTTATATAGTAAATACTAAAGATTTAAAGCCATACGACAAGATTTCATGTTCCAAAAACGCTTTTCATTCTTCATGGTTATGAGACGACAAATGAGGTTCATCCATGTTAAGAGATGACAAAGGAGGTTCTTGAACATTTTCATTCGGTTCTTAATTGTGAGAATATAACAAAGGAGAAGAAGATGAAGAAGTTTTGTGTGCCTTTCTTTGTAGATTCAAAGAAGATTCTAAACTTTTATACTTTTTCATTAATTTAAAATGAAAAATAAATCTCAAATTATGAGTCTAGAATAATTTTAATTGGATTTTTGTAAATTAGGGTTTTATTGTTTCAATTTTCATGAATGAACAATTAAGTTAATTGAAATTTGAAATAGCAACTAGTAAAATAATCAAACTTTAAAATTCATAACAAAAAGTCACAAATAGACAAACAACAATCAAAACAAAAGTATAAAACATTCATATAAATAATGAATCAAAGACAATTTCAAACTAAAAACCTAAATAACAAAATTGGGAAAAAGGAAATTAGGGTCAAACTAATTTGTGGATATTTTGGCGGGCAGCGGGGAGGCAGGTGGTGGGTCAGGACTCGGGAGACCGGAGACAAGCGAAGGGTTTTGTTTGGTAGTCGAATGAAAAATAAAAATAAAAAAACTTAAGGCGCATTGACAAAGTAGTATAGAAGCAAGCAAAAAAAAAAAAGAAAAACGCGTCTAAGGCGAGTCAAACACTGCACCTCCCACTTCTGAAGCTTATTCTTACCCGCTGAGCCACTATATTATTTATGTCTATGGTAGACCAGTTATAATAGTTAACATTACTTTCTCAGTTTTCTAATAAAAAAAAAAGAAATTTCCGTCAGCCGAGGGTGCGCATGTGCGGTGCTGTGCGCACCCCTCGGTCCGCCACTGCTTTGGGGTATAAGTAAAGGTGGTAAACTACCAACTTTAGCCCTAAGCTTTAAAGAAGAGTTGAGATATTGATTTTATGGTGATTAAGGTCGTAGTTACTTATCTATGGTTGATATTAGATAATAATTTTTTTTGCCATACTACATTTAGAATGAGGACAATAGTTTTGCCATAATAAAAGGGGAATAGAGTGTAACGTTTAAAACTTTGGTGAAATTTCAAGGGTCTCGAGTTAAAGTCTCTCGAACAGTAATCTTGTGGAGTATATCAGTATATATGACCCGCGGCTATGTCGTTGAGACTTCGAATATGTTACTATCGGGTGGTTCACACGTTAAATTTGGTTTGCAAGTTATGACGTATACTTAAGGCTGAGTGCACACCAAGATAACAGTGGTTTTCAAGTAATGACGTGTTCTCAAGGTTCAGTCTACACCAAAAATGCAGCTGCAACATGTGAATTTCCTCGTCACTAGAAAAAGGGAATATAGAGGGAGTACTCCGTACGAATTAGAAAATACTAAACAAAAAAAACAAAGTTCTATTGTCAAAAAAACAAAACAAAGTTCTACTTTCAAGGTTTTTATTTATTTTTTATTTCAAATTAGAATAAAAATTTCATAAATTTTACAAATGCTAAAAATGGAGTATAAGCAATTGTGGCCTTGTGGGTCGGATTGGATTGAGACAAAAAATGGATTGCTGGTCGTTTTGGGTTCACAATTTTAACTACCGATTATCAAAACAGTGGATTACACCGGAATATTTCTTTTAAATTAAATAGGTTTTGATTTGATATCAATCTGAATTGCCAGAGTATTTTTTTTAGAATGATTGGTTAAGCACAGAAATTATTGCTAATTCATTATTTTCATTAGACAATTCATCAACAGCTTGAGTTACACACACCATGCTTGCTTAAACAGCTTGTCTCACTTAAGACGGACACTATCCGTCATAAGCTGAAGACGAATAGTGCTTCTTACAATATGCAAGTGGGAGGGCAAGTGGGGAGATCCATTTGCCATCCACTTGCCCTCCCACTTGTATATCATGAGAGGGGCATTATCCGTCTTCAGCTTGTGACGAATAGTGTCCGTTTTCAATGAGAATTTGTGTTGCTTAAATCTATTTAAAGAACATTAGTGTCATTAATGTAGTAACCATCATCAGCTTCTTACATTTCTCTCTTTTCTGTCTATCTTTCCATTTTTCTCGTCAACAGCAATGGCTATTCCAATGTTAACTTCTATTTCACTTCTATTCCTTGTCATTAATCTGTCCATCCACCTCATTGCGGCCGACTATGGTGTATGGCAAAGCGCTCACGCCACCTTCTACGGTGGAAATGATGCTTCCGGCACAATGGGTGAGTCCATACTATATTAATTTCATCCCGAGAAATAAATTATTTCATATCGTTAAACAACTAAACTAGTTGACGTAGTAAAACCATTGATGGGTCGACTTTTATGGAAATTACTCGTATTAATGGGTTTTTTTGTGCTATGCAAAGTAACACAGATATTAAAATCTCCTTGGATATGTAGGGGGGTCATGTGGATACGGGAACTTAGACAGCCAAGGGTACGGAACTAGCACAGCTGCACTTAGCACAGCGCTGTACAACAGTGGATTAAGTTGCGGAGCTTGCTACGAGCTCCAATGCAACGACGACCCGAAATGGTGCAATCCAGGGAGCATTATCATCACGGCTACTAATTTCTGCCCTCCTAATTATGCCTTGTCTAATGACAACGGCGGGTGGTGTAATCCTCCTCTTCAACACTTTGACTTAGCAGAGCCTTCTTACCTCAAGATCGCCCAATATAGTTCCGGAATTGTCCCCGTCTCTTTTAGAAGGTACGTAAATACCTATTTTATTCATAAACCGAGTTTAATTTTTTTTTTTAATGGTAGAACGTCCCAGTACAAAGTATAATTATTTTTCTTTCATAGTGTAAAGAGAATTCCCAAGGGCTAGTTTAAAACCCGCCATCTCTCGTGACTTTAAACTACAAATGGCATTAGCTAATTTTCGAGAAATAAAATTAATCTATTAATTTATTAATAGTAACAAATTTAACAATTTAACAGGGTATCCTGTGTGAAGAGTGGAGGAATAAGGTTCACAATAAATGGGCACTCGTACTTCAATTTGGTCCTAATCACCAACGTTGCTGGAGCCGGTGATGTACACGCGGTGTCGATCAAGGGTTCGAACACAGACTGGCAAGCTATGTCACGGAACTGGGGCCAAAATTGGCAGAGCAATGGTTACATGAATGGTCAAAGCCTCTCCTTCCAAGTTACTACTAGTGATGGGAAAACGGCCATTCTCAATAACGTTGCTCCAGCTAATTGGCAATTTGGCCAAACTTATGAGGGTGGTCAATTTTAAGATTAAGGCACATTGATGATACGATGTCACAATTAATTTTCGTACTATATACAGAGTATAATACTCCGTATATAGGATTCATTATATTTCGGGTTTAATTATTAGGATATGGTTGTAATTATGCTGGTGTGTTCTCTGAGACCCATGAAACTATATGTTACTTTTAATGTATATAACCTTTAATTTATACACACATTATTTTTCAACAATAATTGTGAGGAAGAACATAATATATTCTATCGGCTAATGTTTTGTGCCCGGAATAAAAAACGTTTCTTATGTCCTTAGATCAAACGCTAAAGTTCAAAAAATCTTTATATTGCTATGAATGTTCGTCTTTTAATGACTAATAAAAGGGGTTTTTGTCGGACACTAACTTTTACTTCCTCCATTCTCATATGATGTACCCACTTTGTGAATATATGTGAGATATATTTTAATAAAATGGGAACATCATAGGAGAATGGAGGAAATATTAGCCTTTTCTGTGTGAGACTACATTTTATAAACTTCGGTAATCTTAGAACATTTAGAAAGCAATTGATGTTTGAGAGATTATATTTGATTAATGTGTAAATCTTACAATGATATTCATTAATCTTACTTTATATAAGATAGCTAAACCGACTAAGCATCTAACTATAGTTCAGGTCTAGCTTCCTCTGTTCTTGATAGTTAGTAGACTAATCTATTTGACAGGAATTTGTGTTGATCAGCCCCCAAAGGCTTTGTCATAATGTCTGCAATTTGTAGACCTGTCCTGATGTGTTTAATCAATTGGAAGCCTTTATCCTATCCTACTTGTCCCTGACATAGTGACACCCGCTACTGAGATGTTTTGTCCTCTCATGGAAAATAGGATTCTGTGCTAGATGTTCCGCTGCCTTATTGTCACGGTGAAGACTGTTAGGTTTAGGAACATTAACATGCAAGTCATGTAGAAGAGCATCTAACCAAACCAGTTCAGATGAAGTGTAGGATAAACTTATGTATTCTGACTCAGCACTGCTTTTACTAACAGTCTTCTACTTCTTGGTCTTCCAAGAAATAAGAGACTCCCCGAGATATATGCAGTAACCACTGAGTGATTTGCAACTAAAAGAGCATTGTCCGTAATCTGCATCATTGTATGCTATCAAAGAAAGATCAGTCTTTGAGCTGTATAACAATTCTTTGTTGACAGTGACTTTTAAGTACTTTAGGACATACATTGCAGCATGCATATGAGGAACCCTTGGTTGACTCAAAAAATGACTAAGATACTTAACTGAGTAGGCAAGGTCGGGTCTAGTCATGTTGAGATACAATTGTAACACCCCTACACACCAAGGTACCTTACCAGACCCCCTTAGCACATGGAAGTGCTACCATCTCGGTTGCCCGAGGTAGCAAATATCACAACAAGCAATAAAGAAACAATATTTATTAAGTTAATGTTTAAATGTCATTACATAACTAAACAGATGGCAAACCATCTGACCTAAATATCAAATCTACAATATTAAGATGTCAAAACTAAATAACAATTTTAAAAGACTGTAAGGTTCAAGACTCCAACTGACACGCGTAAGCTAGACACACTCGGTGATCCCATCCTCGATCCCACGCAATGCTAATGATTACCAGCGATCACCTACTCACCATCCCCCAATGGATCACAACATATTTGCAAAACGGTAAAGGGTCAGTATTCACATATACCGACCAATGTACAAGCGCACAAGGGAAAGAGAAACCGGAGGGCCACCGCAGCGGTTACCTCAATAGACTCAGGTTACCAACCTGCTCTACAATTCCACCTATTGACCCTACACCGCAGCCACAGGCGTCGTACTTCCATCTCACCTCGGCAAGATAAACCTGAAACATTAATGTGCACATCCCCCACGTGGCGGGATAACCACGAGGGCGAACTCGGGGTGTGACCTGTCTCCTAACAGGATCACCAAACCATAGTAACCATAGTAACATCGACAACAACTCCCCAATCTCCATCATGTCACGACAGTGACCAACACATCAATCACATAAAAATATTACATAGTCTCATGACATCAATTAGTAGTGTAAAACTGAGTAGGGAAACCCTACCTTATAGCAATTTCGATAGCAAGAAAGAAATCAAAAGTATTCCACTTGGAAGTCCCCTCCTATACAAATACAATCATATAATCAACATACAATCCCGTTTTCCCAATGCAATCAGAATATGATACACAATATGATCAATCACAATCAAGGAGACTTACCAAGTAATAGATCGGTGTAGCAAAAGGGATGAATCCGGCACGAGATTATTAAAGGTTCTTGAGGAATTTGAGAGGATTTGAGAGTTAGGGTTTGTGATTATGACGTAAACTGATTTTTAATGAAAATTGTTCCTCTTAATGTCTCCTTAATCATCCGTCCGACTTAACCCTGGATTATGTCGTACTCGGTCGAGTACAACATGTACTCGATTGAGTACGAGTCACTCGGTCGAGTGCTGATGTCAATCGGCCGAGTACACGAGATCAGAACACCAATAAAATCACCAGCCAACTTTACTCGGTCGAGTGGTCTCTATGGTACTCGGCTGAGTAAGTTCTACTCGGCCGAGCCCCCAATACTTATAAATACGGAGTATTATAGTCTTCCCTCCTTAAGAACGAACTTCGTCCTCGAAGTTCACAACTCATACTCCTCCACGCAAACACCCTATCAACTAACCACAACACAAGACACCGCCCACAACACATATGGTAAACATATGTCACAATATGTCCACAACACATATGATAGACATATGTCACAATAACACATAAACAACACATGGTAAACATATGTCACAATAACACAACACAACCTATTTGACACAACATAGCAAATCAACACTACACAACAACTTCAACTATGACATATTGTCATGACATACTTCCCAAGACACAAAACTAGCATCATGCACTACCTCTTTCCCTCCTTAAGAACAAGGCTACGTCCTCATGACCGAACATACCTCTTCAAACAAATGCGGGTATTTCTCCCTCATTGCAGCTTCAGGCTCCCAAGTTGCTTCTTCCACGTTATGGTTAGACCATAACACCTTTAGCGTTGTCTCCCCATTCCTGGTCTTGCGCACCTTTCGGTCCAAGATCTTCTTTGGCACTTCAACATAGGTGAGTGCCTTATCTAGCTCGATAATATCAGCCTCAAGAACGTGAGACGGGTCACTCACATACTTCCTTAGCTGCGAAACATGGAACACATTATGGACCCGGTCGAGAGCAGGTGGTAAGGCCAAACGATAACCCACCTCTTCGACCCGATCTAAAATCTCATAAGGGCCTATGAACTTCTGGCTCAGCTTGCCCCTCTTCCCAAATCTCATCATCCCACGCATAGGTGACACCTTCAAGAGTACTTTGTTACACACCTGGAACTCAATATCCCGACGATAAAGATCTGCAGAGCTCTTCTGGCGATCCTAAGCTACTTTCATCTTCTGACGAATCAACTTCACTTGCTCGATCATGTCCTGAATCATCTGGGGTCCAGGAACTACCGCCTCAGAACAGGCGTCCCAAAAAACTGGACTCCTGCATCTCCTCCCATATAGAGCCAAAAATGGTGTCATCCTAATACTAGAGTGATAGTTGTTGTTGTAGGAGAACTCTATCAAATTTAGCTTGTCTTCCCAGCTCCCACCAAAAGATAACACGCAAGCCCTCATCATATCCTCTAAGGTCTTGATCGTCCTCTCCGTCTGGCCATCTGTCGCATGATGAAATCTTGTACTCATCTTCAAGGTCGTCCCATTAGTTCTTCCAGTTCCTTCTAGAACTTAGAAATGAACCTTGCATCCCGATCAGAAACAATGTCATTCGGCACCCCATGCAGCTTCACCACATGCTTCCTATAAGCTAACGCAAGCTCAAATCTTACTCCAAGTATCCTTCATTTCCACAAAATGGGCCGACTTGGTCAAACAATCCACAATCACCCAAATCATGTTATTTCCCTTCTGCAATCTCGGAAGTCCTACCACAAAGTCCATGGATATAGACTCTCATTTCCACTCTGGCATCTCTAACGACTGAATCTTAACCTGCGGTCTCCTTTGTTCCCCTTTAACTCGCTGACATACCAAACACCGTGCAACAAAATCAGGTACCTCTTTCTTCATCCCCGGCCATCAAAAGGTCTTCTTCAGGTCTTTGTATAACTTATCCTCACCCGGATGAGCAGAATAAGGAGTACAATGAGCTTCACTCAAAATTACCTTCTTCAAATCCGGATCACTAGGCACACACCATCGACCCTCAAGTCTCAAACTACCATCCCCATGAATCGAAAATCTAGGAGTAGTACCCTCCTTTACTCCGTTCTTCCACAGCTGAATCTTCGTATCCTCTATCTGCGTGCTTCTAATATCATCGTACAACCCAGGCTCAATAATCAGATCACTAGTAGTATCCCCCTTCTGAATCACATAGATCCCCATTTTTGCTACCTCATCTCTCAATCCCATCAAAGACATTGTCGTGCACAAAGAATGTACACTCTTCCGACTCAATGCATCAGCAACTACATTGGCCTTCCCCTCATGGTAGATGATCTCCATGTCATAGTCACCAATCAGCTCCATCCACCGTTGCCTCATATTCAGCTCCTTCTGGGTATAGATGTACTTTAGACTCTTATGGTCCGAAAATACCTTAAAACGGACACCATATAGATAGTGCCTCCAAATCTTCAGCGCGAACACCACAACCACCCCCCCCCCCCCCCCAACTCAAGATCGTGAGTACGGTAATTCTCCTCATAAGGCTTCAACTGTCTCAACGCATAAGCAATCACCTTCTCATTCTGCATCAACACACACCCCAAGCCATACTTCGATGCATCCGTATACACCTCCAAATTCTCGTTCCCCTCAGGTAATGCTAACAAAGGAGTCGTGGTCAAACGCTTCTTTAAGGTTTGGAACGCCGTCTCACAACTCTCATCCCAACAAAACCGTTTCTCCTTCCTCATTAACGCTGTCATAGGTCTAGCTATCTTTGAGAAGTCCTTCACGAACCTCCTATAATACCCAGCCAAACCCAGAAAGCTTCTCACCTCTGCCAGACTCTTAGGTGCCTCCTAGTTAGACACCGCCTCAATCTTACTGGGATCCACCATCACCCCTTCCTTCAATATTACATGCCCCAAGAAAGCCACATTTTATAACCAGAACTCACACTTAGATAACTTGGCATACAGCTGGTTATCCTTCAAAGGCTGCAACATGATCCTCAAATGCTCTGCATGCTCCTCCCTAGTCTTAGAATAGACCAAGATATCATCGATGAACACCACCACAAAAATGTCCAAACAAGGACTGAAGATCCGGTTCATAAGGTCCATGAATACCGTCGGTGCATTAGTCAACCCGAACGGCATCACCACGTACTCATAATGTCCATATCTCGAACGAAACGCCGTCTTCGGAATATCGTTATCCTTGATCCTCAGCTGATGATACCCCGACCTCAAGTCTATCTTCGAAAACACTCCAGCTCCACTCTACTGGTCAAACAGATCATTGATCCTAGGTAATGGATACCTATTCTTCACTGTCACATGGTTCAACTCACGGTAATCAATGCATAACTACCATCCTTGTTCTTTACGAACAGTACTGGCGTACCCCACGACGATACACTAGGTCTAATGTACCCCTTGTCCAGTAACTCATTCAGTTGCTTCTTCAATTCTTCAAGCTCCTTCGGTCCCATGCGATATGAGGCCTCAGAAGTTGGTCCCGTACCCAGCTTCAACTCCAAGCTAAACTCCAAATCCCTCTTTGGAGGTAATCCAGGTATATCCTCCGGAAAAACATCCTCGAACTCATACACCACCTCAATCTGGTCTGCAGTGGGCTCCTCAATTTGGGTATCTCTCACATGACACAAAATCATAGGATATCCCTTCCTCATGTAAGTCTTCAATGTAACAGCTGTTATCAACTCTACCTTAGGCTTCACCACGAACCCCCGGTATGGCACACTAACTCCCTTCGGTCCCCTTAGAGACACTTTCTTCTGATGATAATCAATATTACCTTTAAATTTTCCCAACAAGTCCATCCCGACAATGACTTCAAATTCGTTTAACGAGAATTCAAACAAATCAACAGGGAAGTTCACCTCCCCTACAACCATAAATACCCCTCTATACAGCCTAGTACAACTTATAGACTCTCTAGAAGGTATAAATACCTCATCATTTACAGACTCACTACCTTCCGATCCCGACAATACAACATGACTCCTTGAAATGAAAGAATGGGTTGCCCCCGAATCAAATAACACGAATAAAGGAATATAATTAACATGAAATGTGATAGGATATATCGCACACCTATGCAAATATAAATTTCCCTAGACACAAATAAATATAGTACGAGGGGTCGAACACAAGGAGACGGGACTTTCGTTATGAAATGGTATGAATGGACTACTATCAAAGTCGGTTTAATGGTTTGGTTTGGTTTTATGTTTAGCTAACTATGATGTAAATTCAATAATATTAAAAGAGTCTAGGGGAGTCAGGTCATCATGCAAATACGTAAATGCTCATGTTAAACATTGAAATTCTTAATATTGTTAATTGTTTAGGCTAAAGACACCCATCTCTCAATATTAGTGTCAACCTTAGGTCGAGTCCTAGAGAACTTTCGTTGTGACTAGAGTCGTCCTACTATACATGCTTAGTCTAATCCGATTCCGTGTTTCTCGACTTATAGAATGAATTAACAAATTTAATCAATGCAATTGGTCAAATAACAAAGATTAACAAAACAATACAAGCATGTGATAGAAACAATTTACCAATATTAATTCAACCTTATTTTAACATTTACAACTTACTAATTATGCATGGCTTCCTTAATCCCTAGACAAATGAAACTACTCACTCATGTTGATAATTAGACTAATAATATTTGATATAATAAGCATGATGAATATAAAGTTATAAAGGAAAACAACTTGTTAATGAAATGTACTATACTAAGTGAATGAAATTACTACTAACAATTCTAAAGTAAATAATAATGAAAACTTGATTAGCTAGAGTTACGATGAACTAAATGACTTGTAAAGTAAAGGACGAAAGTGAATACTAACATAAAACTAGAATTAGGATTACCGCAATAGAGAAATATAACTCGAAAATGAAGAACAAATAACTCAAATGCTTGAATGGAAAGATTGAATTAGAACTTTGAAATGTAACCAAGTGTTTGAACAAAGTAATAACTAAATGTTTAACTAATTATGAAACTAAGAGAAACTTGTGCTTGAACTAAGGAAAATGTAGAAAAATATGAGAGAAGTTATGAAAGATGTGTGAAAAAGATGAGTCAAAGATATGATAAAAGATATCGAAGTCCCTCTCCTTTATATAGGGAGAGGGACTTGAAACGGTTGTGTTCACAGAAGCCAAACCCCGATCGGGGAATGGGAACCCCGATCGGGGTTTCCTTAATCCAGGTATTTTTGCTTAATTGCTCCATTTAATGCTTAAGGAATCATAAGCTATGCCTTTAAGCACCTTAATTTTCTGGTTAATTGCATAGTTTTGGGATTCCTTGAGCATCCAAAGGAGCATCCTATGCTTGAGTTGTGGGCTCCTTGCTTTGGGCTTCATTTTGGTTTCTCATTTGCATTTCGATCCATTTCACAAATATTCATGCTTGGCTTGTCATTCTCCATTATTCATGGTCCATCTTGTTTCCATTAGCTTGTTGGACTTTGGTGCTTGCTAATTGTGTCAGGAAAAGGCCTCTAAATGCTTAGATTCCTACAAAACATAGCAAAAACGAGCAATGCACCTCGAACACGTAATTAGCTCATAAAAATACTAAACAAAGTATAATAATCATTTAAAATCGAGCTAAATTAGGGAGTAAAATCATATAAAAACTAGACATATGAAACTCTCCCAAGCTAAACCATTGCTTGTCCTCAAGCAAGCACATAAGACCAAGACAAGAGAACAAAACAACGAAGTCCCCACAAATGCAACATCCAATTTTAAACTATCAAGCATAATGACTGAAATCCCGAAACAACATGGGCATAAGGATAATGCATAAACATGGATGAGATTTACATGGCGGTGTAGCATGAAAGACTTCAATTGAACTTTTTGGCTCTTGTATGATCTTTTGACTATTGGATTCTCGCGATACACTCAAACTCATTTTAATGTGAAAAGATATTTGTAAGTAGCACTCACCTATCCTCGACTCATGAGAGTATGCTCGCAATCTAATATGGTAAAAATTTCAAAACTACAAGCCAAAAACATTCAAATGCAAGCATGAAAAGGAAGTCATAGGTAAAAAAGAAGGTTAATAAGAAATGGGTAAGGAAGGGGAACAAATGATTTATGGTATGTGGGGCTAAGTCAAGCTAGCAACAACCATATGTAAGGATGCTCAATCCCAAAATTATCCCAAAATTTTCAACACAATTCTTAAGAAAAACTCTCCAAAATATGTAAATAAAATATGAGAGTTTCTTAAATCATCTTTTTCTTCTTTTTTTTTTCACCATTCAAGATATGCTTCTCATTTTTTCATTTCATGCTTTTTTTCCCTTTCTTTTTCTCTTTTCTTTCATTTTCATCATTTTTCTTTTTTTTTTTCATCTCAAAGCATTAAGACCAAGCTCATCATGATATTTCAAAATACAACAAATCCTAAATAAGCACCCAAACACAAATTAATCAAAGCTACTAGCTCAACAAGGTAGGCAATTTTTATATGTAGCTAAGGATAAATTTTTGTGAATTGGTTCAAAAAGGCAATTTGATCATATGAATAGCTCTAAAATGCTAACAAATGAATGCATGCTTATAAAGAAATGAAATTAAAACCATACTTGTGCGTTTTTTATGTAGCACAAACCATAAGGAGACCTACACTCACCTAAGAGAGACCGGATATGGATGCATCGGTCGAAGAAGGCTCTACCTTACCAATTTGTGGCTTGCCAAAAGTCAAGATCAAGCTTATTAGGTTCAATTTCCATCTTCCACCTACTATGTCAAGACATATCCCCATGAATGCAATTATCCCGTCAAATAATAGAGAATCATTAGCTATTAAGCTAAAATTGGGATATGCAAATGGGTACAACTATGTAAACCATGACCAAAGTAGGCAAGCAAAGCATGTGAAGCACAAAAATTTCAAAGTTTCATAAATTTTCTAACTAAATGCAACTACTAACTAAAATGCAAATGCAATCCCCTCCCCCCCAAGCTAAACACAACATTGTCCTCAATGTGCCAACATGTAAAAATACCCAAGCTAACCGTAAAAACGGTTCAAAGCACAAAACAGGAAAGACAAGAGGTTAATATTTAATGGGGAGTGGGAAAAATAAAATTAAAGTGCAAAGCAAAAATTACTTACTAGACTAGCTAGCCTCCCCCAAGCTAGTATAAATATGGGGGAATCTTCCAAAGTAATAAACAGACGCCTAGAAATGTGAAACCCCGATCGGGGCCTGGGAACCCCGATCGGGGTTTGGCCCCTGTAAGTTCCTGATTATTTCTGTGATTTGCAATACGAATTTCCCTGAACGGGTTTCCGTGCTTGGGGATGCGTGAATTTCCTCATCGACTCTTCTTGTCTTCATTTTTCACCTAAAAATCACCAAAAATAAACATCATCAAGTCTAGTTAAGTCTAAAAAAATGAGAAATTAGGGAAAACAAGATAATAAAGAAAATAAAATAAAAGCAAATAAAAGCTTGGGTTGCCTCCCAAGAAGCGCTGGTTTAACGTCCCGCACGACGTATGAAGTTCGAGTCGGTTCAAGCTTCCATGCTAACTCCCTCTATTGATAATTCTTCTCCATCCAACTCATGCCCCAAAGCATCTATCCCCGCATTCCCAATCTTATCATCACCTGCAAAAGAGTCTAATACCAAGAGTGCTTCCAAAGGGTCTTTAACGAAAGACCGCGGTATAAAGTCATCTATGACAATGTCCAAAACATCAATAGAAAAGCAAGACTCTTCTAACATGGGACTCTTCATGGCACTATTCAAGTTAAATGTGACCTTATCATCACCCACTTCCAATGTGATTTTACCTTTCTTGACATCCATTATTGCACCCGCGGTATGTAAAAAGGGTCTTCCCAAAATAATCGGGATTTGTGCATCCTCGGGCATGTCAAGAACAATAAAATCAACTGGAATAAAGAATTTACCAACTTTTACGGGAACATCCTCCAAAACTCCCAAAGGGCGTTTTATAGAACGATCCGCCATTTGCAAAGTGACACTAGTACATTTCAAGACTCCCATATTAAGTTTAGCACAAATAGAGTAAGGAATGCCACTTACACTAGCACCTAAATCACATAAAGCTTTATCAATTTGATAGGTACCAATTGTGCATGGAATGGAAAAACTACCGGGATCTTTTAACTTACGAGGGGACTTGTTTTGCAAAAGAGCACTACACTCGGCGGTGAAGGCTATAGTTTCAACATTATCAAAAGTCCTCTTTTTAGTTAAAATGTTTTTCATGAACTTAGTGTAAGACGGAATTTGAGTGATTAATTCGGTAAAAGGAACAGTAACCTGGAGGTTCTTCACAACTTCCATAAATTTATCGAATTGGGTGTTCTTGTGATGCTTTGCCAATCTATGAGGGAAAGGCACTTTGACTTTTTCCGGCTCCTTTGTCTCAACACCCATCTTTGGAGGAGCATCCTCCACATCTTTGACTTGCTCATCCACAATAGGATCATCCACCTTCTTGGGCATAACCTCATCTTTCTTACCACTAGGGGAAACCTCCAACTCAACAAGCACCTCCTCATCGTCTTTGGGCATGGGTGGCTCGTCATACTTTGTACCACTTCTCAAGGTGATTGCATTGAGAGTATCATGTGGTTGCTCACCTTGAGATGGTAATTGACCCGGTCTCCTTTGAGAGCTAGAAGTGGCTAGTTGAGCCATTTGTTGCTCTAACATTTTTATTGCGGAACCATGGCTTTGATCATTTTTTTGAAATTGAGCCAACATGTCCGATTGAGTCTTAGCCAATTGTACTACTAAGAACTTGAGTTCTTGATAGTGTTGTTCGACATTTTGTTGTGGTGGAACTTGGGTTGGTTGGGAGTTTTGGATTGGTGGTCTTTGTTGGTAGTTTTGACTTTGATAACCCGGTGGATAATTGAATCTTTGTTGTGGGACATAGGCATTTTTTTTGAGCTTGAGGCACAAAATTTTGCTGGGGTTGAGGATTGAGCACATTGTTGCTTTTGTAGGACAAGTTGGGGTGAAATTTTGTGTTCGGGTTGTAAGTATTGGAATAGGTACCCGGTGGATAAGAACTTTGTTTAAAAGTTTGAAAAGCACATACCTCTTCCATAGTGGCTTGGCACACATTAGAGTAATGACCCGCACCTCCACAACTTTCGCAAACAACAATTTGAGTAGTAGAAGACACGGCATTGAGTTGATGAACCGCTTGTTGAGCCTCCAACTTTTCTTGGAGCAAAAGGATTTGATTCTTCAAGATGCTAGTGTCGGCAACTCCTTCTCCTCCTTGGATGGGTGCACTCCGGGAATTAACATATTGGGCATCGTGGATCGCCATAGATTCAATGGTGGCATGAGCAATATCCGTGTCATTCTCTTGAAAACGCCCATTGTTGGCGGAATCAAGAATTCTTCGGGATTCGGCACAACACCCATTGTAGAATGTTATGGCAAGGAACCAAGCATACAACCCATGGTGTGGGCATTGCCTTTGGAGCTCCTTGTTCCTCTCCCAAGCTTCATATAAGCTCTCAAGAGCTTGTTGACGGAATCCCGTGATTTGGCTCCTCAAAGTTTGATTTTTCTCGGGTGGAAAAAACGTTTGATAGAAAGCAAGAGCCAATGTCTCCCAATTTTTCACTCCCATGGTGGCACGATCAAGGCTATTGATCCAAAGCTTTGCCTTCCCCTTCAAAGAAAAAGGGAAAAGTATTTCCCTAATTTGGGCTTGAGTGACACCCGTTTGGCGAATCATGGAGCAATAGTCACAAAAAGTTTTGCACATGCAAATTGGGATCCTCCAAAGGACTTCCCCCAAATTGCTTTCGCTCCACAAGGGTAATGAAAGCTGGTTTGATCTCGAATTACGGGGCGGTAATTTGAGTGGTGGTGATACCGACCGGAAGCATAGCCGCGGTGGTCTTGGAATGATCGGAAAGTTTCACCATTCTCCTAGGTGGTGAGGGTGGTGGTGATGATGATGAACTAGAAACCTCCTCTTGTTCAAGATTCTCCAGATCGTCTAAGTAAGACTTTCTTGCACTTTCAACTTGCACGGGAGAAGAGGCGTCTTTTACTTCTTTCCAAAAGCGTCGTCTTCTACGAAAGGTTTTCTCGGGCTCGTAATCCGGTGCAAGTAATTCTTCCTCACGAGAAGACCTGGGCATAAGGCAACAATCTTCAAGTAAATTGTAAGTACGGTCTCAAGGAACAAGTGTTCCTAAAAACAAGAGAAAAAAAATGATAGAAGTCTACAAATCAAAAACGAAATAAAACCGTGTCCCCGGCAACGGCGCCAAAATTTGATAGGATATATCGCACACCTATGCAAAGATAAATTTCCCTAGACACAAATAAATGTAGTACGAGGGGTCGAACACAAGGAGACGGGAATTTCGTTATGAAATGCTACGAATGGACTACTATCAAAGTCGGTTTAATGGGTTGGTTTGGTTTGATGTTTAGCTAACTAAGATGTAAATTCAATAATATTAAAAGAGTCTAGGGGAGTCGGGTCACTCATTGACCGTGCTTGTCGCGAGCCCGATACAAAAATAATTACCCACACTTAGGCTAACAACATAAGGAATGTAATTAGGGAAGTAGGGTGTCGATCCTCAGGGAGTACGTGTTAGCTATGAATTGCTATGGAGTGATTTTCATTTAAGTTCGATTCAATTGAGGTGGTTGTCTAAACTATTAACATGGAATAAAATGACAAGTATGTAAATGACAATATTTAAATGACAAGTATGTAAATGACGATATTTAAAACTCGAAGCAGACAACTTACCCGATCGGGTAGTCACGAATCCGATCGGGGAAGTGTGCTGATCCAAATGACAATATTTAAAATCTAACTAAGGACGATAATTAAAATGGCAATGTTGAAAAGCTATCTAACTAACTAATACAGTAGCAAATAACAATAAAGTAAACTACCTAAGAACGATAATAAAATGACGGTAAAGTAAACTAACTAAACAACAATAAAATAAACTATCTAAAACGGTAAAATAAACTATCTAATCAAATTAATATAGTGAAAGAGAAATTCATGTAAAATGATTTAAAAGCTTTATTGATACCAACATTAGAATTACTACGATTGTCTAAGCCTTGTAGCGGTATATTCCTCTTGGATTCGTATCGACTTTTTAATGGGTCCTAACGTCCTCTCAGCATGGTTAGGTCACTAAACCCCTATTGGTAGTCCTAATTCCCATCCCAACTCTCATTACAAAGACGGAAATTGACTAATACAAACAATTGTTCATGGCCACTAAACAAAGTTATAGAATTTGGCACAACCAAAGGAAGAAACAAACTAGGTGGTTCTATTGGTATCGACTCTTCTTTTAATCCATTTTAACTTGCAAATTATTTCAATATTACAATTCTATTTATTGTATTTACACTATGGTAATCTTACAATGTTATATCTAATTTATGTGATTAAGTAAATTAAGAGGAAAAAGATGTAAGAAATTAAACTATGAAATAAAAGTACTACAATGATTACAGTGATTATATTAGTAACGATTCTAATGATAAACTTCACGATTATATTATTGGACAGAATACAATATGGTATGTTAAACGATATTTTAGTTCCAACAAGATTACTTTTAGATGAGTTTCCTAACAACAATAATATGAGAATAAGACTAATTAGATTAAAATTCATGATGAAGATTGCATAAGTAAAGGATAGAGAATTAGTGAGTTTGGAATACGATTATATAAGAATGAAAGTAAAGAACAAATATCCAACCCAATGTAATGACAAATACTTATTGAAACACTAGAGAAGTACTAGGAAATTGCTGTAAAAACTAGTCTAGAATTGCATAAACTATGAACTAAAACTTGTATAAAAGAAAGATGTAATGCTAGGTTGTGAGTTGTGTGAATTGTATTCTAAGTTGCGTGTAAGAAAAGTATGCTAATTGTGTGAGATGATCCTTGGCTTTTATAGGGCTGCATGGCTGCACATCCGCGTCCACATTCATACCCTAGACAAAGCCTTTAATCACTCCATTTAAGCTTGGTAGAAGAAGAGCCAAGAGACGTTCACCCGCAAACATACCCGATCGGGTATGTGGTAATCCGATCGGGTATGTAACCCAGATGGATTTTTCCGTCTCTTCCAATTTCGTCTTTGGGCACGGAATCCTATGCCTTAGTCTTGGTCAATATAACACGTAATTGGGCTTGGGCTAGTCCTCCTTTGACTTGGGTTGATGTTTTCCTTTGAGAAACAAAGTCAAAGTCCAAGATAAGTCCATTCGAGGAAGGATGTAGCGGAATCGTTGTCAAATCATGAAATGGCTATCATCGGTTCCTTGAAAACTCGTATTCTAGTGTCTTTGCTCCATAAAGTAAGAAAATATAGCAAAACCGCTTCATTTCCTATAAAACGAGTCAAAACATGCAAAACAACTAGAATAGCAATATTAGCTCGTTAATCACTTAACAAAGTGCATAAATCATGTAGAAACCGAGCTAAAACGGGGGATAAATTAGTACAAAATATCACTTATCATTCATGCAAATACGTAAATGCTCATGTTAAACATAGGAATTCTTAATATTGTTTAATTGTTTAGGCTAAAGACACCCATCTCTCGATATTAGTGTCAAACTTAGGTCGAGTCCTAAAGAACTTTCGTTATGACTAGAGTCGTCCTACTACACATGCTTAGTTTAATCCGATTCCGTGCCTCTCGACTTATAGAATGAATTAACATATTTAATCAATGCAATTGGCCAAATAACAAAGAATAACAAAATAATACAAGCATGTGATAGAAACAATTTATCAATATTAGTTCATCCTTATTTTAACATTTACAACTTACTTATTATGCATGGCTTCCTTAATCCCTAGACAAATGAAACTACTCACTCACATTTATAATTAGACTTATACTATTTGATATAATAAGCATGATGAATATGAAATTATAAATGAAAATTAACTTGTTAATAAAATGTACTACACTAAGTGAATGACAAACTAACAATTCTAATGTAGAAAACAATGAAACTATGATTAACTAATGCTACGATTTAACTAAATGATTCGTAAGGTAAATGACGGAAATGAATACTAACATAAAACTAGAATTAGGATTACCGCAATAGAGAAATATAACTCGGAAATGAAGAACAAATAACCCAAATGCTTGAATGGAAAGATTGAATACAACTTCAAAATGTAACCAAATGTTTGACAAAGTGGTAACTAAATGTTTAGCTAATTATGAAACTAAGAAAAACTTGTGTGCTAATGCTATGAAAGATATGTGAAATATGAGTAAAAGATATGATGAAAGATAAGTGAAAAGATAAGTGAAAAGATGTCCCTAAGTGTCGTAGTCCCTCTCCTTTATATAGGGAGAGGGGACTTGAAACGCTTAAGTCACAGAAGCCAAACCCCGATCGGGGTTCCCAGGCCCCGATCGGGGCCTCTTTGATCCGGGCACATTGTCTTAATTTCTCCATTTAATGCTTAAGGAATCCTAAGCTATGCCTTTAAACACCTTAATTCTCCGGTTAATTGCATAGTTTTGGGTTTCCTTGAGCATCTAAAGGAGTATCCTATGCTTGAGTTTGTGGACTCCTTGCTTTGGGCTTCATTTTTGGTTTTCTTTCATTTTCATTTCAATCCATTTGACAAATCTTCATGTTGGCTTGTCCTTCTCCTTTCATGGTCCATTCTTGTTTCCATTAGCTTGTTGGACTTTGATGCTTGCTAATTGTGTTAGGAAAAAGCCTCTAAATGCTTAGATTCCTACAAAACATAGCAAAAGCCAGCAATGCACCTCGAACACGTAATTAGCTCATAAAAATACTAAACAAAGTATACTAATCATGTAAAATCGAGCTAAATTAGGGAGTAAAATCATATAAAAACTAGACATATCATCACCGCACATGCTTGGTGACTTGAGGAAGCATCCTTGGAGCTTTTCCCTTGAGCAAGAAGACCTCCTGGAGGCCTTTGAGGATTGTTCAATGCTTAAGCAGCCAACCTTGCTTCCAATTCCTTCACTTCTTTCTTGTGAGCATTTGTGACATTTTGCAAGGCTAAGTGATGATCATTATTTATACACATATTTTATGCCTCCCTTAGACGCATTTAACTCAATTTACCGTCTTTCCTTACTTGTTTCTATGCTATTTTAGCTAGAATGTCGATTCTGCCGCTTTTGTTTTGTTTTAATGCAGATTGGATGCATTTGGAGCTTTTTGAGTAGGTATGAAGCGTGGCGGAGTAGGATCGTAGAAGGTTATGCACGGGAATCGAGAATGAAAGAGAAGAAATAAAGAAAAGTGAAGAAACGAGCCAAAAAGAAGGGCTGCTCGATCGAGCAGGAGGCCTTGTTCGATCGAGTCGCACTGTGTTCATGCTCAATCGAGCAGAATCACTTTGCTCGATCGAGCAACCAAATATTTCGGCGGCTTTTCCTATTTTCCTAAACTTTAACCTAATTAATTAGACCTTTTGTATTATAAATAGAAAGCTCGTCTTTCATAATTTGACATGCTTTTTCATGCTTTTTAATGCTTTTATGCTTTAAATCAGAAACCCTAAATTAGTTTACTTTTCCTCTGGATTTTATTCATCAAAGACGATTGTCTTTAGTTCAACTTGTAATCGGTATTCTTCAATCTTTCTTCGTTATTCAATTTAATTGTCTTCTAGATCTTTATTTATTCTTTGTTCATCCTTTCATTGTTGTTAATCATGTTTACTTTAATTATTATTGTTGTTGTTTATATCGTTATGAGTAGCTAAATTCCTTTCTAGGGTTTAAAGGGGATCTAGGATTGTTAGAAGGGGTAGATTAATTAATTGAATTGCAATTGCATGGTTATCGTTTGATTATCGTTTTAATTCTAGTTGTTTGATTACTGGTCAGGATTAATTAACTAGTCTCGCGAATTAGGATTGACACCGACCGGGTTAAGACTAAGATAGGCTACGATAATTGAATAGAACTCGTTTAATGATAGCGATCGCATGTTAAATTGTAGATCTAAAGGGCATAATTGAATCGACCGATCTTGTGACCTTAGATAGCTTTATTGCATGATAGTTGATTTTATCCTTACCCCTGAACAATAATCCTAGTGAACCTGAGACCCTAGACTTTTAATCTCATTGTTTTCAACCTTATTAGTTGTTATTGCCTATTATTAGTTGTTATTATTATTGTTATTGTTTATTGTTATTGTTGATTGCTTTTAGTTTAGAACTTAATCTCAAACCTCGAAATTGTTACTTTAGAGACGAACTTAGTTTAACAGATTAGAATACTACCGCCTCCCTGTGGATTCGATACCTTACTTACCGCTGACTATTAGTTAGTAGTGATTTAGGTTTACTTTGATTAAGGAGACGCGACTTTACCTATATCAAATTTGGCGCCGTTGCCGGGGAGGCAACAGTTTTCTGTTTGTTTCTACTTAGTTTGTCCTTTTCGTCTCAGGGAACCTAAGTTCCTTGACACCGTTCTCATCCTTTTATTTAGTTTTTGTTTATGCCCAGGTGTTCTAGGTCCATTCTCGTGCCCTAGGATTCCGAACCAGAAAAGACTCTCCTAGCTAGACGAAACTTTTGGAAGGAAATTCAAGAAGCGGAAGACTTGAGTACGCTTGAAACAGTTTACGCTGAATTCGTCGCAGAAAAACCATCCTTCGAAGAGGATACACCTGTTTCTGCACCTACTACAACCATGCCTACTCTAGCTAGCCATTCGGAGCCTACAGTTGCATCTATTCCCAAGGGATTCAAACTCCCTACTACGGGTAATAATACTTTTGAGATTCGCCCATCTTATATCTCTTTGGTGGAGCGAAACATGTTTGGAGGAAGCCCCAGTGAGGATCCTGCTAAACATATGGAGAAATTCACCAATTATTGTTGCTCTATTCCTTTGACGGGTGGGGTGACACAAGATCAGATCAAGTTGGTGCTGTTTCCCTTTTCATTACGAGACGGGGCGGAAGATTGGATGAGTGAGCTAGATATGGATGCACTTGGCATCACCGATTGGAATTCTTTGGCTCTTGCATTCTACAAAAGATATTTTCCGCCACAGAAAACCAATGCCATTCGAAGTCAAATCAGAAGTTTCAAACAAGGTCCCAATGAGAACTTTAATGAGGCATGGGTTCGCTTCAAAAAGCTTGTCAAGTCTGTTCCACATCATGGTTTTGATACTTGGTTCCTATGCAACCAATTTTATAATGGGTTATATGATGATGAGAGGACGTTGTTAGATTCTGCTGCTAATGGGAGATTCCAAAATAACACTACTGATGCCAATGTTTGGAAGTTAATTGATGAGATGGCTACTCACACTGCTGAGTATGGTAATCCTAGGGGTAATGTGAGGAGAGGAGGTTCGGATAATGCAGTTGCAGCTCAGTTGGAGGCATTAACTGCCAAAATTGCCGAGTTACAAACTTCAAAGTCCTTGGAGAATAAGCAAACGGTTCATGCCATGGTTCAACAAGAGCCAACATGTGAAAGATGTGGTACTATGGGGCATAATGCAATGGAATGTATGAGTACGGTTGAGCAAGTACTTGCTTTTCAATCCTTTAAGCAAGGTACACCTTACTTCAATTTTTACAATGAAAGGACGAAAGAGCATCCAAATTTCTCTTACCGAAGTCAGAATGTTCTCAATCCTACCCCACCACCACCTCAGCAACAAGGTTCCTCTTATGTGATTCCTCAGAATCGCAATTCCCAAGGTAATTACAATCGTTCCAATCAAGGAGGCCAACACTTTCAACAACCTCCACCTCCACCACCTCCAAGTAATGACATGGCGGAATTGAAAGCCATGTTGCAGCAGAGTCTTATTAATGCTATTCGTGATGACCAAAGGCTTGCATTGTATCCTATTTATGATCACTTTGCTAGGCAAGGGGTGATTCGACCTGAGGGACCGCATCCATCTTTTTATCATTATCTCTCGGATGGATTCCCTCCTCCTAACCATGATGCAGGTACTTCTACTCACTATGCTACCGGTCCGGATTTTTGTGGTTCGGATTATGGAGTTGAAGCATTTCAAGGAGGCTATGATGGAGGCTATGGTGGTGGTTTATGATGGTGGCTATAGTAGCTATGGAGAGGGGCTTGGAAGTGGGCAAAATATTGGTGAATATTTCACTCCTCTACAAAGTGATGAGCCTAGTGGTAGTGGTGATACTTCGGGAGGTGGTCGTGGTAAGAAAAAGGGTAGAAAGGGTTTCAACTTTTGGCCCTTTACTTGATTGATGCATGAAGGTATCCCCCGTATACATACTAGCTTGGGGGGAGGCTAGCTAGTCTAGTAAGTTCTTTTTTGTTTTGCACTTTAGTTTTATTTTTTTCCCACTCCCCATTAAATATTAACCTCTTGTCTTCCCTATTTTGTGCTTTGAACCGTTTTTACGGTTAGCTTGGTGATTTACATGTTGGCACATTTAGGACAATGTTGTGTTTAGCTTGGGGGGGTGGGGGTGGGATTGCATTTTCATTTTAGTTAGGAGTTGCATTTAGTTAGAAAATTTATGAAACTTTGAAAAAAAATTGTGCTTCATATGCTTTGCTTGCCTACTTTGGTCATGGTTTACATAGTTGTACCCATTTGCATATCCCAATTTAAGCTTAATAGCTAATGATTCTCTATTATTTGACGGGATAATTGGATTCATGGGGATGTCTTAACATAGTAGGTGGAAGATGGAATTTCAACCTAATAAGCTTGATCTTGACTTTTGGCAAGCCACAAATTGGTAAGGTAGAGCCTCCTTAGACCGATGCATCCATATCCGGTCTCTCTTAGGTGAGTGTAGATCTCCTTATGGTTTGTGCTACATCAAATACGCACAACTATAGTTTTAATTTCATTTCTTTATAAGCATGCATTCATTTGTTAGCATTTTGGAGCCATTCACATGATAAAATTGTCTTTTTGAACCCATTCACAAAAATCTACCTTAGCTACATATAAAAATTGCCTACCTTGTTGAGCTAGTAGCTTTGATTAATTCGTGTTTGGGTGCTCATTTAGGATTTGTTGTGTTTTGAAATGTCATGATGAGCTTGGTCTTAATGCTTTGAGATGAAAAAGAAAGAAAAATAATGAAAAAATGTTGGAAATGAAGAAAAAAAAGAGATGAGAAAAAAAGAGAAAAAGAAAGAAAAAGCATGAAATGAAAAGAAGCATATTTTGTAGGAAAGAAAAAAGAAAAGAGAAGAAGAAAAAGATTTAAGAAGCTCTCATGTTTTATTCATATATTTTGGAGAGCCTTCTTGAGAATTATATTGAAAATTTTGGGATAATTTTGGGATTGAGCATCCTTACATATGGTTGTTGCTAGCTTGACTTAGCCCCACATGCCATAAATCATTTGTTCCCCTTTCTTACCCATTTCTTATTAACCTTCTTCTTACCTATGGCTTCCTTTTCATGCTTGCATTTGAATTTTTTTGGCTTGTAGTTTTGAAATTTTTACCATATTAGATTGCGGGCACACTCTCATGAGTCGAGGATAGGTGAGTGCTACTCACAAAAATCCTTTCACAATAAAACGAGTTTGAGTGTATCGTAAGAGTCCACAAGTCAAAAGATCATGCAAGAGCCGAAAAGTTAAATTGAAGTCTTTCATGCTACACCGCCATGTAAATCTCATCCATGTTTTTGCATTATCCTTATTCCCATGTTGTTTCGGGATTTGAGTCATTATGCTTGATAGTTTAAAATTGGATATTGCAATTGTGGAGACTTCGTTGTTTTCCTCTCTTGTCTTGGTCTTATTTGCTTGCTTGAGGACAAGCAAGGGTTTAGCTTGGGGGAGTTTGATATGTCTAGTTTTTATATGATTTTACTCCCTAATTTAGCTCGATTTTACATGATTATTATACTTTGCTTAGTATATTTGTGAGCTAATTACGTGTTCGAGGGGCATTGCTCGCTTTTGTTATGTTTTGTAGGAATCTAAGCATTTAGAGGCTTTATCCTAACACAATTAGCAAGCACCAAAGTCCAACAAGCTAATGGAAGCAAAATGGACCATGAAAGAAGAATGACAAGCCAAGCATGAAGATTTGTGAAATGGATTGAAATGAAAAGAACTAAAAATGAAGCCCAAAGCAAGGAGCCCACAACTCAAGCATAGGATACTCCTTTAGATGCTCAAGGAAACCATAAACTATGCAATTAACCAGAGAATTAAGGTGTTTAAAGGCATAGCTTAGGATTCCTTAAGCATTAAATGGAGCAATTAAGCTAATGTACCCGGATTAAGGAAACCCCGATCGGGGTTCCCATTCCCCGATCGGGGTTTGGCTTCTGTGAACACAACCGTTTAAAGTCCCTCTCCCTATATAAAGGAGAGGGACTTCGACACTTAGGGACATCTTTTACACATCTTTTACTCATCTTTACACACATCTTTCACATATCTTTTCACTACAATTTCCTTAGTTCAAGCACAAGTTTCTCTTAGTTTCATATCTAGTTAAATTTTTAGTTATTTACTTTGTTCAAACATTTGGTTACATTTCAAAGTTGTAATTCAATCTTTCCATTCAAGCATTTGGGTTATTTGTTCTTCATTTCTGAGTTATATTTCTCTATTGCGGTAATCCTAATTCTAGTTTTATTTTAGTATTCATTTCCGTCATTTACCTTACAAATCATTTAGTTAATCGTAACATTTAGTTAATCATAGTTTCATTGTCATCTACACTAGAATTGTTAGTTTTCATTCACTTAGTGTAGCACATTTTATTAACAAGTTGTTTTCCTTTATAATTTCATATTCATCATGCTTATTATATCAAATACTATTAGTCTAAATATCAACATGAGTGAGTAGTTTCATTTGTCTAGGGATTAAGGAAGCCATGCATAATTAGTAAGTTGTAAATGTTAAAATAAGGATTAACTAATATTGGTAAATTGTTTCTATCACATGCTTGTATTGTTTTGTTAATCTTTGTTATTTGGCCAATCACATTGATTAAATTTGTTAATTCATTCTACAAGTCGAGAGGCACGGAATCGGATTAGAATAAGCATGTGTAGTAGGACGACTCTAGTCATAACGAAAGTTCTCTAGGACTCGACCTAAGGTTGACACTAATATCGAGAGATGTGTGTCTTTAGCCTAAACAATTAACAATATTAAGAATTCCTATGTTTAACATGAGCATTTACGTATTTGCATGAGTGACCCGACTCCCCTAGACTCTTTGAATATTATTTGATTTGCATCATAGTTAGCTAAACATCAAACCAAACCAAACCGTTAAACCGACTTGATAGTAGTCCATTCATAGCATTTCATAACGAAATTCCCGTCTCCTTGTGTTCGACCCCTCGTACTACATTTATTTGTGTCTAGGGTATTTATCTTTGATTAGGTATGCGATAGCCTATCTGTAGCTTACCAATGTCAAGATCAAGTCTATTTTGTCCAAAAATCCATCCCTCGCCCACTATGTCAAGACATCCCCATGAATGCAAAATCCCGACAATATAGCATGACTCATTAGCTTAAAAGAACTACAATAAAGGAAATGCAAGAAGGAATGACATTATGGAAAAGACAAATGGGTGGACACAACATCAAACTTTTACTTTCACTTTTCAAATTTTTAGATTAGATTTCTCATAACTAGAGTCACTAAATCCCTCCCCCAAGCTAGAATACACATTGTCCTCAATGTGTGACACAAAGATGGACAAATAAAAACCAACAAGGGGAGATGGGATGACACATGCGGAAATAAAGGAAGGAAAGAAAGCATACTAAAGTGTAGAAGCCTCCCCCAAATAAGCTTGAAAACGGGGTAGCCCAATCCAAGTAGCAAAGTACCTGGAAAAGACAAACTACTACAAACTAAAGCAAACTAAATGTATAAATGTCTAACTATTACAACCAAATTGAAATTGCACTTGTCCAAATACTGTAAACTGACTAATTTTTTCTAATGAGCATCCTTTGTCCTCTAAAAAGCATGTCAACGCCCTTAAAAGATGATCATATTCCTGCGCATGAGCAATATAAAGGCAAATGTAAGCAATTGAAAAGATATAAGCATGAAGGATCAAAGGTAAGGAAGGATAAATCTTATCAAAATGCGCATTAGAGATTTCAAAGATAACCACCGTGCTACTCCACTCGTCAACAAGAGATGGAGCATCATGTTTAAGACCATAAAATAAACCATTAGTGCTTAAATTATCATTATAAATGGTCTCAAATTGGTGGTATGAAAACTCAAGGTGGTAGGACTCATCAAAAATTGGGGGTTCATACCACTTAACCTCTAAATTAGTAGCACTAAGTCTTCCATCAACCTTAAATGGATCAACTATATCACATGTAAAAGAATTTGGAAAGGTTTCAAATGACTCGGGCAAACCCTCATCCATTTTATTACAAAACGGGCCCAACATCGTCCATGGTAAGTGTGTCATTTACTACAAGGTCAATGTCATCAACATGAGTCTCTAAATGGTCAATTGTAATGATACTAGGGGGACTTTCAAGAGAGAAAGTAGGACCATCATCTTCGTCATCCAATAATTTAAAATCATTAAGAAGAAAAGACTCACATTGGGACGGTGGAAGAGCACAACTAGTAAATGATCGAACCATTTCTTTCAGCATTTGTTGGCAATGAACCAAACACGCATGGCGTTCCTCTTCGCGTTGGGTTAGCCTTTGTTGCATTTGTTGACAACAAGCGAAAATCGCATATCAATCCTCTTCGAAACCCGGAGAGGAAGGTTGTTGGCAAGCTACCTCTTGACATTGGGAAGCCATGAAATTCAAGAAATTCTAAAGCTCCTCCCCTCTCTTGTAGTAGACACTACCACAACTCATGTAAAGAGCCAAATCTCGTGTCTCAAAATCCATGCTATCAAGTAGAACTTCACCCATGTAATCTCAATCAATGACTTGTCCGAGGGACATGAGATGATCACCATAGTTATAAAATCGATTAAGATTGTAACACTCGCAATTGTACCCTATTTAATTTTAAAAATATTATACGGATACTAGTTAACGTAATTTTAGATTTAGTCTAGAACTTAGCTTCCCGTGTCTAATTTAGGAAATCCGAGTTCGTACTCGAACTCTACTCGGAATTCCGTGTGGGTTACGCCTTAACCCGCATTTTGGGCTTTTTCCCCATATTTCTCCATCACCCTTTATAACCCTAACTCCCTCAATTTTCCACTCACTTTCTTTCTCATACAAAAACCACCAAAACCCTAACTACCATTTTTATTCAACTCAAGCTTCTCACAAGTCACTCATTTCTCACTCAAATACTTTGATTTTTATCATAATCTTCCCCTCTTATCGTCCTCTACCTTTTTTGGTAATAAAATTACCGTCTTTCTCATTTTCAGTTTTTCCGTCTTTCTCAAAGGTGAATTTTATTCATCTTTTGTCGTCTTTGTATAGGTGGAGATCTTCAAGACCCCGATAAAGATTACTACCTAGTGGAGGAAGACTTAGAAATCGATTGATGACGCACAAAGATAACGGTGAAGGGTTACTCGATATCAATACCTGTTTTAATGCTTAAATTGATGTTTAATAATTGTCTAGTGACAATTATTAGGCATTTAATGTGTTTTGATATTAGTGAATATGGTTAATGATTGTTGATAGTTGATAGTTTATAATAGTTGTTAGTGACAATTGATGTTAACTCACCCTTTAGTTAATGATTGTTGATAGTTGATGATAGTTGTTGATGATTATTGATGATTTTTGGTGAAGTATGATGAGTTTCGTGTGAATATAGTCCCAGCCGGCCGACCGGCTGCCGGTCAGCCGACCGGCTGCCGGTCAGCCGACTGGCCGCCGGTCAGCCGACCGGCCGCCGGTCAGCCGACCGGCTGGGAACGCGGCAGAGGCGAAACTGACATTTTCGAGAAATCTTGGTGTCATTGCATGTAGCATAGTAGCTTGACTTTTGACTATAGATCTCTTTCCGCCTCTTTCGTGTGGTTTAGCCGAAAATGGGGTACTCGACGTCTTTGTATGATCGAGTCTTGGATGTGGAATGTCATACCACATGTCGAATCGGGAAATGTCTTACCCCGAGAGTCTAGCCAGGTTTAGACTATGACCGTATTATTATCGTCGTCCTACCGAGAGGATTAGAGTCTTGTGTGTACGAAATGTCTTATCGTACACGATTCCGGGAAATGTTTTATCCCGTGAACATGTTTGTCTAGGTCATGAGTATACAAAATGTCTAAATTAGAAAATCCGAGTTCGTACTCGGACTCTACTCGGAATTCCGTGTGGGTTACGCCTTAACCCGCATTTTGGGCTTTTTTCCCATATTTCTCCACTCACCCTTTATAACCCTAACTCCCTCAATTTTTCACTCATTCTTCCTCATACAAAAACCACCAAAACCCTAACTACCATTTTTATTCAACTCAAGCTTCTCATAAGTCACTCATTCCTCACTCAAATCCTTTGATTTTTTTATCATAATCTTCCCCTCTTATCGTCCTCTACCTTGTTTGGTAATAAAATTACTGTCTTTCTCATTTTCAATTTTTCCGTCTTTCTCAAAGGTGAATTTTATTCATCTTTTGTCGTCTTTGTATAGGTGGAGACCTTCAAGACCCCGATAAGGATTACTACCTAGTGGAGGAAGACTTAGAAATCGATTGAAAACGCACAAAGGCAACGGTGAAGGGTTACTCGATATCAATACATGTTTTAATGCTTTAATTGATGTTTACTAAATGTCTAGTGACAATTATTAGGCAATTAATGTGTTTTGATATTAGTGAATATGGTTAGAATTAGATGAGTATTGTTAGATTTTGTGTTGGTTAATGATTGTATAGTTGATGATAGTTGTTGATAGTTGTTGATGATTATTGATGTTTTTTGGTGAAGTATGATGATTTTTCGTGTGAATGTAGTCCTAGCCGGCCGACCGGCTGGGAACGCGGCAGAGGCGAAACTGACATTTTCGAGAAATCTTGGTGTTGTGTAATCCCAGCCGGCCGACTGGCTGCCAGTCCCCCTGACCGGCTGGGACTCCCTTGTATTTTCAATGTTTTTTCGTTTGTTGCTGAAGTGCCAGCCGGGTAGCCGGCGGCCGGTCTCTTGACCGGCTGGCACCCCCTGTGATCTTACCTTCATTTCTTTTCTTATACACTCACCAATAATAGTTTGTACGGTTCATTTGTTGTATTAATTTACGTAATAGCTTTAAATACTCATGATTAGAATATATGATATCCCACTCGCTTATATCGCATGTTTTGTGACTGTTTTTGATATGTCCCCTTTTGAGTCGGTTTTACCTATGCTTTGATTCGAGCACTAATCGTTAAGTGCTATGAACTCTCATTCCCCGGCTATACCTCCTTACTCGTTAGACTGGAATGTCGGAACAAGGAGATGTATCCTTAATGCTTGTATGCATGATTTAGTGGGGATATGACGACGTTGTTAAGAGCAAACGCAATGCGTTGATCGACCCGACCGTCAAATGTTGTATCCTTGCGAGGTGGTGTCATTGCATGTAGCGTACTAGCTTGACTTTTGACTATAGATCTCTTTCCGCCTCTTTCGTGTGGTTTAGCCGAATTTGGGGTACTCGATGTCTTTGTATGATCGAGTCTTGGATGTGGAACGTCATACCACATGTCGAATCGGGAAATGTCTTATCCCGAGAGTCTGGCCAGGTTTAGACTAGGACCGTATTATTATCGTCGTCCTACCGAGAGGATTAGAGTCTTGTGTGTACGAAACGTCTTATCGTACACGATTCCGGGAAACGTCTTATCCCGTGAACATGTTTGTCTAGGTCATGAGTATACAAAACGTCTTATCGTATACGGTTCCAGGAAACGTCTTATCCCGTGGGTTTTTATTGACTTGTCTTGCTATTGTACATGATGCTAGTGCGTGCCATTTACCGTGAGATTATGTTACCATATTCGTATGTTTGGATCGATGTTTATGTGTTGATTATTTGTGACCGTTGGATGACTTGGCGTGGTTTATATATCGACTCTCTATCTTATCAAGTATATGCCTCTAACGATGAGATGTAAGTCCTAGTGAGTATATAGTTGCCTAAGGGTTTCTTCCCCGAGTATGTCTATAATCGGATGCTTACAGTTCTGTACTTCATGTGCCTATATCTTAATACATTGAAATGCTTATTTATACTTCTCGTAATTCACATGTATATATATATATGTATGCTTCTACTTCTTTATTTCCGTTTAAGTATGTTATTTGTGATATGGCTGGGAGAACCCGGAGTTACTCCCCACTGACCGTGGCGTTCATGTTTTCATGAATGAACAGGTTGCTTGGATGGATTTTGCTTGTTTTTGGGTTCGGGTGTGAGCTAGCGAGCGTTGGCCTCGACGCTTCACCCACAGACGTTCTTAGCTAGTTTGCTAAATAACTTTTATGTTCGATAACGTTTTGAGAGACTACGTCTCTTTGTAGTATGTTATACTTTAGCTTGTAATTATTTGACATTCCTCGTACTTTTCTTTTGGCATGTAAAATTGTTTCAAAAATATCGTATCTTCCGCTGTATAAATTGCATGCTTGTTATGTTTTATTTCCGCTATCGCGAGGGCTGTCACAAAGATAGTCATGAAAAGGCTCATCTTTGTGTTGTGGGTATCGGAATCCATAGTTATTCACTATGTAAGGCCAAAATTATATAGTTTCAATACCTGAAAAAGGAACTAAACTTACAAGGAAACCAGGCCATGAGAATGGTCTCAAGGAACAAGAGTTCCTCGAGACAAAAGAAAACAAGATAAAATTCAACAACTAATAGCAAACAAAACCGTGCTCCCCGGCAACAGTGCAAAAATGTGATAAGTTATCGCATACCTAATCAAAGATAAATACCCTAGACACAAATGAATGTAGTAATAGGGGTCGAACACAAGGAGACGGGAGTTGCTATACAAGTTGTTATGGGGTGAATTCTATCAACTTCGGTTATCGATTGGTTTGGTTGGGTTTATGAAACAACAGTAATAATATAGGAAGAGTGTAGGGAGGTCGGGTCACATATGAAAATTATGTAAATGCTCAAGTCAAACTTGGAAATTGATAAGAACGATAATTGTTTAGGCTAAAGACACCCACCTCTCAATATTAGTGTCAACCATAGATCCGGTCCTAACGTACTCTCGCTTTGGTAGGTCAATCTACTAACACATGCTTAGTCTAATTTAATTCCGTGCCTCTCGACTTATAGAAAGAATTAACGAATTTAATCAAGGATTGCGATCAATAATCAAAGACTAACAATACAATGCAAGCATGTGATAGAAACAACTATTTGATACCATAACATCTCATTTCAACAATTGCAAATATTATTTATGCATGGCTTCCCTAATTCCCTAGACAAAGTAACTACTCTTGCATAATGATAACTAATCTAATAACAAATGATTAAGTAAACATGATAACTAACTAATAATGGAAATGACAAAGGAAATAACAAAACAATACAAGAAATAGAATTACCTCAACCAAGGAAATAAAACTTGGAATTGAAGAACACAATGGAACCAATTAACTTGCAAATGAACTTGTAATATAAATTGAAATACTTAAAGGAATTATTTGTAACAACTAATGAAAACTAAACTATTCTAAACCTAGTATAATGACTAATGATATTATGTAAAAGAGTGTTTTTAGAGTGTAGAATGATGTACAAGATGCCTCTAAGTGTCGAAGTCCCTCTCCTTTATATAGGGAGAGGGACTTGATGTTGGAGTAAGTGTCATCCACAATAGTGCATTTATATAATGAAACTCATTCGGAATATACGTGGCATGATTAGTATATTTTGATACTCCACGTCAGTTGATTAACGTAAATCGGTAACGCTCAGCTGAATAGAATTTGACGTTATTGTCGTATGACGGCGGTGATCAACTGATCCCTTTAGGTCACACCTATAGGATGAGACCCAAATAGAATACTAATTATTTGTATACGATACAGTTTAATTAGAGCATTACATATATTTGATATGTACGTTTAGTTACGAGAGTTATTTATTGGAAATTGAGTTAGGGACTCATTCCACTTATGTTTATTAGTCAATTATATGATAACTGACTGAATAAATTTTACGTCTTATTTTATTACGATTAAATAAGATATAATTTAGTGATTAATCGTTAACTCATTAAATTAGTTGAGGTTATGCATATATTTTGAGGTAGAGGTAATTAGTTAATTATATTTACAAAGAGTTGTAAAATAAATTAATGGGGCATTATGGGACCCATTATATATTGATATAATTGTAAAATATCACTTAAAAGTTAAGTATATATATATTTTTTTATTAATTTGAGTCATATAATTGTTATATGATCAAATTAACACTTAATTATATAAGATAATTCAGCATATGATTATAAGTATTTGTGGGACAAATATCAAAAATCAAAATGGACTACATTTCACCATGTGGCAGATAGTGGAAAAACACAATGATGATTGTTCATTTCTTGTATCACACTAAAACATATTGATTATGACATATTATGACATGAACATGATCATAAACAATCCCACACACTACCTATTTGCATGAGAATAAAAATAAGCAAAATAAAGCTCATTTTGGAGCTTGTGATCCGGCCATAGTGCCATAAATAGAACAATTGTTGTTCAATTTCATTCACTTCATTTTTCATGCTTATTTCTTACTTCTCTTTCTAACTCAACAACTCTTTAAAACTCACATGCAAACTAATACTCATACCATATTACTAGTGTAGTAATACAATAATATTAGTAGTATAATGTCTTACTTATTATCTAGTTAATAATAAGTTGAGATTATTTGGGTTGATTCTTGGGTGCAACAAGAAGGAGACCTTCTACTTTGGAGGTTGTTTTATGAAGGATCATCCATTAATTTCATGCTCAAGAACAATAAGAAGGAGTTCTTATTGTGCCCATATTGAACCGAAAATTCCCAATGTAAGGATATTTTCGTCTTATCTTTTATTTTATGCTTTTACATTTGCATGCATGATAACTAGATCCTAAATCATTAAGTTAAGGTTATTTAAAGATCTAATTAGAGGAGTCTAATTAGAGGTCTAGGACTTTCACTTGAAACGTATGCACTCACATAACCCAAACCCTGATCGGGGAATGGGAACCCCGATCGGGGTTTCATTAATACGGGAATATTAGCTTAATTACTCAATTAAATGCTTGAGGAATCCTATGATATGCCTTTAAGCTCCTTAATTCTCCGGTTAATTGCATAGTTTGGCATCCCATGAGCATCCAAAGAGAATCCCTATGTTGATTTGTGGACTCCTTAAATTGGGCTTCATTTTTGGTTTCTCATTTGTACATCAAACCATTTTACAAATCCTCATGCTTGGGGCTTGTCATTTCTCATAGTATCCTTCTATGGTCCATCTTGCTTCCATTTTAGCTTAGTGAACTTTGATGCTTGCTAATGTGCTAGGAAAAAGACTCTAAATGCTTAAATTCCTACAAAATGTAACAAACACAAGCAATACACCTAGAACACGTAATTAGCTCACAAATATACTAAACAAAGTATAATAATCAAATAAACCGACCTAAACTAGGAAGTTAAACTATATATAAAATGGACTCATCAGTTACACCTTACAAAATTTTCAATCATTAGGTTTCACAGACATTCTTTACAATTACAAGTAAAAAGCCATTAACCCAAATACCAATTTCCAACTAGCATCAACTTAGGTCTATCGACGAGGAATAATCCACAATCAACTATCCACATGAACGATTCTATAATACATTCCCCAACCTTAATTCAACTATTATTACACCCGAAGCAACGAACATGAATAATCATATCTAGAAAACCATAACTGCCACCAACCACAAGACGAATGGGTTTACTTATTCAAATTTTCTAATCCATAACAACTGAATACTCACTACCCAAGGCTTGCAATGAAAATCTCTTGATCTCATTCATAATACCTCTAGAAAGAATAATCTCTAACTCCAAACCACAAACGGCCAAGCAGATGGCGACGAGATAACCACTCCAATCATCTAGCTCATCTAAAACTCAAAATGCATTGATCTGTACTTAAGAAAATATTCCTCAAACTTTATTCACCAATCTTAATTACCACAAAGCAAAGTTGTTTTTAGGATCCAATATTTAAAAACAACGAATTACCAAAGTTTTCTAAGGCAACTATTATATGGCTCAACAAAAGCAAACTATAATCACGACCAATTCGATTCTCGAAATAGCATTACAACATGAAGCTCATAAATCTAAATCCACCAAAAGATCGAGTACATTACCACCATTAAGGTTCATTCTAAAGCTTAAGCTTTATTTTCCATGATCAAATATCAACTTGAAATTTTCTCGATCCAAAGACAGATATTTGATAAGTGTAATATTTGTGTGATTTTATCCCCTCATTTGGCTTCTTTTACATGTTATTTCTACTATTTATAGTGATTTTGTGATCTAATTTCGTGTTGTAGTTGCGTTGTGTGCTTTGTCATGTCTTATAGGTACTAATACGATTTCTGCGACTTTTCCTACTTTTTGCCATTCATCTCAACACTCGGAGCTATGGGAAGCAAGTATTGGTAAAAGTTGATAGTGTGGTGATAAAACGGGCATTCCCGAAGAAGGAATTTGGCTAAATAAAGGCCTAAAATGGAAAGACTTTGCATCCCCTAACCACAACTCACTTACCTTACGGGACATGAAAGTCAATGAAAGTCAATGTCAAGCAATCAATGAAACTCTTAAGGACGGAGAACACCTCCCCTATCGGGTTTACCATATGGGGATGTCTGATGAGATATTTTTGGGGGAATTCGAAAGGGCACCAGGTAACTGACATCCCCGTTCAGGGAAGCCTAAGGTCGATCTGGGACGTGATGTTCTACACGCTCATCGTTTCCTTTGCTCGATCTTTATTGCTATATTGATGATTATATTGATGAGGATTGAATGATCGACGTCCCTATGCAGCTATAAAAGGAGGGCTCTAGCACCTCACTTTCATCATCAAACACATGATCAACTCATCTCTTCTTATCTCCTAGAAAATAAAAAAAAAGTAGGTGAAGTTGTTCTTAGTTTCTAGTTCTTATTTTGGTTTTGTTATAGTGTTATTGTAAGGAATCTATCTTTTTAATCTACATTTCTCATTGCCTAAACTCCTTTGGTAATTTCTAATCTTATGCTTTACTTTATCTTGTTTTCAATTATGCAATTTCCATTTCACTTTCGATTAATGTTGTTAATATCTATTATCATATCTAGACTAAATAAAGTTCTCAACTGATGATCTTATCACTTAACTTTAGTCCTTGTTATTTCTGTTTTAATCTTCATTTTCATTATGGTTATTATCCGTGTAGTTATAACCTATTCCCTACACAATTTATCATGTTAGTAATCTTGAATCTAGTAGTTTTAGTTTTGATTTTCTTGTTAATAATACATAGCTAATATTGTACTAGGGATGGGTTAGCATAAAAGTTTAATTATATTATAGTATTGTTATTTTGATTAAAACATTGCTTAAAAAAAGATTAAATAGAATAAATACGCTAAAAAATGAAAATAAAAGATAATTTTCAACAAATTAATAAATTAATAAAGAAAAGAAAAAAATACGTTGACAATAAGCGATCACGGTGTAAAATAATATAGATATTATAGTAATTTATAATGAGTTTTATAAATAATATAAAAATTTTGAATAAATAATCGATCAATTATAATAAGAAATCAGTTTAGAAAATAGTAAATTCAGAATTACTCACTTATAATTTTTTTTTAAATTACTCGTGGAAAATACACTTAGATCAAAAATTGATTCCAAATGCAATTCAGGTGACTTATTCTAACAGGTTTTTGAACTTATTCTCCATTTGTCTAAATAGTCATACGTTTCAAAGTTTAAATTGGTTAAGTGACAAACGGAATAACTTCAAATAAAGACAGATTAACATAAAAATTGGGAGTTGATCGGCAAGCACTTTTTTTTATTAAAGTGTACTTTAAAATAGTTATTTTAGTAAATGTGTTTATAAGAAAAATTTATAGAAACTGAATTTTAAAAAAGAGTAATTTCTTATTTACGTTTTAAAAAAATGGAAAAAGAATAAGAAATTCTATTGTACAACAAGTTTTTTTATTTTTTTTGGCAAAAAGTCACCACTTTTTGGTTAAAATTTGTACAATAGAATTTTTTTATTTTTTAATTTTTAAAAAGAGTAATTTCAATTAGATCTTTTTCGTCGGACGTACGATGGTTATAGAAATTAATTTGCGTAGACAAAAAAATAAAATATTGGTAAAAGAGAAAATAAAAATTAGAATGTCCCTAAATTAAGGAAAAAAAAGGATAACATGATTAAATTACCTTCTTGAAAATATATTTTTGTTGATTTCGGCAAAAAAAATGACTCAAAATCATAAACCGGGAAGTAAACATCAAAAAATGAAGTGTTTTGGCCAAATAATGTATTTTTCAGCAAAATTATGTAAATTAAGTAACATTTTTATCTTCAAATGATAGTTAATATAGTTTTTGAAAGACAATAATCATTTTAAAAGGATTCAAAGTTCTAATTATAACAACAAATGTTAACTTTCATCTTTGGAAGCTCATCATAAAAACTCCACAGTTAAGCGTGCTCGGGTGAGAGTAGTCATGAGATGGGTGACTTCCTGGGAAGCTTATCTGATGCAAACAATTGTATTATTGGTGAAATGAAATGACGTTTGAATGAATTATGAATTAGCTTAACTAGCAAATCAAGTATACGACTCTATATAATTCAATAGGTGAAAATACTTGATTGTGAAAAAAATAATAATATTTTTCATTATATTAATTTATTTTCTATATATCACGTTTGAAACGGGAATTATTTTTTGCCACGGGAATAAATTTTTAGCCACGGAAGAGGTCGTGGATAAGAATTTAATTTTCGCCACGATATTGTTTTTCTCATGTCTATCAGTTAGCCACGTCCACTTGGGCCACGAAAGGTATTCCCGTGGCAATTTGTTATAGCCACGGAAATTTAGCACTTGCACCACGATTTTTATCGTGGCCCAAGTGCTAAATTGTAGTAGTGTCAAGATCGACCTCTTACTTCCCATCAAATTTTGGCGCCGCTGCCTGGGATCAAGAACCCTCAAAGTACATTACACTAATTCTCTGCGCCAAACAAACTAGATATCCAATCCACTGGAGGAAAGATGAAGCAACAACGAGCTAGAGACCGATAAGAAATTTGAAAGAGAGCACGGGCATAAATAGGTAGAAGATTAAAAGAGAGGAACGCTGAAAATAACGAGGTTAAAAGTAAGATATGGAGAAAATATTAGAAAATAGCCAAGTAAAGGAGAAGGTATGAGAATGCAATTTGATTAAAGATCAAGTTTAGAGAAATTCGCACGAAAGAAGGAGGAAAAAGGATGATGGTACGAGAGGAAGATATAAGGTTTAAAACCACAAATTTTTCCTTTCAAACTTAGGGCGATAGCAAAACAACTTATCCTTTTAACAAAGGTCTTTCACAAGGGACCACCGTACCACAATTCGTCAAAATAAGGTACACCTGAATTCGACAAATCGATTACTTTCCAATTCATCCATCCTTTCACATAACACGGATTCCCAAAAGCGGAATTGCAATTCAAGAATAATAACATTCTTTTAACTCCAATATCCAACACAACCTCAAAGGTCTCAAAAACCGAAAGACTAACAAAGACTTTTTTTATACTAGGTCCTTTACAACACTTATAACCAACTGGCTAACTTATACACAAGTGCAACACCATTAAAATTTAATCCTTAATTAAACCTCAAGTAACAAGCTTCAACCTACCAAATTGCTTTACCACTTCATAAGAGTCTCTGATACCATTAGACAAGGTCACACGCTCAAACCCAAGAATTAGAGCTATACACTTTTCCACCAAGCCCATACAAAAAACACATTAGTACTTCTATATGAAATCACTTAGCCTCAGATGCATTTCACACCTCAAGATATCTTACAAACTTTCTCAGTTACCCTAGTTAATCTCACATAGGTATAATCCACAAGGCAACATTAATCTTATCAAACTCCTAAATCAAAAGATTAGGCCACCAACAAACTTAAAAGTCTAAGGCTATCCATTCAACCTTACACCATCAATTACCAAAAATCACTCACACATATATCATGTCAAGCATTTATGCACTAGAGTCCCACAAGCATATAACAATACACTCTTCCATGATACAATAACTCACAACTATTTCAGGGGGAACTCAAATCCACACAACTTTCATAGAAGTCTCAACTTCATTCAACTAAAGCTAACCTTCAACAAATCTAAAGGGAAGGTATCCATAACAGGTCGAAAGGAGAGGGCAAGATACCAAGGTAAGTCAGAAAAAAAATAACAAGAGTAATTTCAAGGAGAGAAGAAACTGGAAGATTAAGAAGCATTAAGAGAGCAAGATACAATACGGGCAAGGAGGATCTTCGATGAGATAAAAATACGCTTCAATTAGGCTAGTCAATCTACAATTTTTGGCAACGAGTAATTCTTACAGTCATCACATGGTCAATCTTGAGACATTAGAACCAACCAAGCATAACATCACTCAAAACAATCAACAAACAAGTTAGAACCTAACAAACATCAAGCACACTAAAGACTACCACCTTAGGTCCTTAAGTCTAGCCATCTCTCATTCATTATTCGTTGGTCAAGTTATTTAAGGTTTGGGTGCACGAATGTGCGTTGGGAGCGTTATAGCTCTGGTACCAACTGTAACAGCCCGCGATTTCGCAATAAAGTAAACACATATATTTGCAGCGAAAAATACGAGATTTTAAAAAATTTAAAGGCAAAGCTGCAAATGTCACTTTATTATAAAATCAAAACTTAGTTTAGTAAATCATTTATACAAACTTTAACTTAAATAAATCACAAGGGATCACGATCCCTTGATAAAAACACAAATCAGATAATAAAACTAATATAAAGTACAATGTTATGGGTGAATCGCTGTAAGTACAACGCTCGCTAGCTCACTTGTCACAACCCCATGCAACGCCAACCTGTAACATGTTCATTAATGAAATATGAATGCCACAGTCAGTGGGCAGTAACTCGAGGTTTTCTCAGCCATATCACATTAAAACAAACATAATTAGAGCATGTGAACATACATTATCATACATATATAAATTTCATGCTAATTCTAATGATAACAACTCATATTAGCGTCATAAGCGTGTGAAAATCAATACAACATATCCATCATATTATCAAGACTGGGGAAGACTCACATTGGCAACTATATCGCGACTAATGACTTTCATCTCACCGCTAGCAACCATATAACTGAAGAGGTTGGAGACGTGACACACACAAGACCATAATAGGCATCCAACAACCATCAGGTGATCAAACATACTCTCACGGTAAATGAAATGCACTAGCATCTGCACTATGCAAGAGAAGACGACCTTACACTCTAATCCTCTCGGTAGGACGACAATAATAAAATACGGTCCTAGTCTAAATCTGGCCCGACTCTCGGACCTACGTGTTCCGATTCGACATGTGGTATTACGTTCCACATCCAACACTCGGTTGACAGAACGGAAGCGGAGTACCCCTAATCCGGCAAGGGAAGCTAACGGAAGAGGCGAAAAGAGAATGAGTATACCAATTCCGACAAGGGCAGCTAACGGAAAGGTTGTCACAATAACGAGTACTCATACTCCGGTAGGGGCGGGTAACGGAGATGAGAAATCAAGTAAAGGTCAAGCAAGTACGCTACATGCAAAGACACCACCTCACAAGGATACAACATTGTGTTCGCCTCCCAAACACGTCGTCATATCCCCACTAACATACAATTGAAAGTACTTCTATCGCTCCGACACAAGGTCTAACGATTATAAGGGTACAAACGGTAAATGAGAGTTCAATATCATCCAACAGTCAAGACTCAACCGACTACTCAAGGCATAAATGACTTAAAGGATTTAAACATCCAAAACCGTCACTAATCATGTGAGATACGATATAGTCCTTATATAAATATTCAAGGTCATTTCATAAGATTACAACGTAAATTAACGATAGAAACCGTCTCATGTGAATTTATATAAGAAAAGAGTAAAGGAAGTAACATATGGGCCCCTAGTCGCTCGGCCGGTTAGGAGATAGGCCACACTCCAAAGTTTCACAAAAGGGTACAAGGGGTACCCAGCAGGTCGGCCCACCAGCGGCCGGTAGGCGAGCTAGGACACCCACAATTCTTCAAAATTACGATGTAACATACAGGGGACTTCCAGCCGGTCGGCCGGCTGGGACTTATTCTTCTTCCAAAAATCACGAAATGAAACAAGAGGTTACAGGGGGCTCCTAGCCGACCGCCTGATCGGCGACCAGGCGACTGACCGGCGGCCGATCGGTCGACTGTGGCTCCTTTACTCTAAAAACTGCCTTAAACCAACATCCAAACATACAAAACTCAAACTCATTTATAATAATCAACATAAACCATCAATCGACATTCCACACAACATTTGAGTATCAACACATCCAACATACATGAATTAAACCGTCATTAGTGTCTTTAAAGTATTTTCATACAATTAAAAGGAGAATTAGTAAAACCAATACTAACTTTCACCATAAGAAAATATACTCCCTCCTTTTCAGCCAATTCTATACATATCCTTTTGGCACAAGGATTAAGGTAGTGTAAAAGTTAGTGGGGTTTGATGCTTAAATTACTTTTGTACCCTTACTTTTCCGGATTTTAAAATATCGACGACATTTTAGGAAATATCGACGACGTTTTCATTACGAAAGACGATAATACCCTTATGCACTTAAACTCCCTATCTCTTTTCTCTCTCTCTCTCTTATCTCTAATTCTCCCAAAATCAAATACAACTAATTCAACTAAAAATAATTAAAAAATTACAACAACAACAATTTTACTAAATCGAACACCAACAATTTCACTAAATCGATTATCATGACGGATGAACAATTTTTGGTATGTTTACAAATAAATAAAATTTAAATTTGTCATTTTTTCCCGGAATCCGCTAATTGCTTGTTTATACTTAATTAAAATAATTGATTTACGTTACGTCTTAATTAGTTAAAATTCAAATGCGGATTTTTTTTGAAAAAATTGGAAAAAATACCATGGTCAGACAAGGAACTGGATGTCATGGACCATGGCCAGACATTGGAAATGAACGTCCAGCCATGGCCAGACATTCATTTCCAACGTCTGACCATGGCCAGACGTTGGAAATGGATGTCCAGCCATGGCCAGTCCTCCATTTCCAATGTCTGGCCATGGTTAGACGTTGGAAATGGATGTCCAGCCATGGCCAAACCTTCATTTTCAATGTCTGACCATGGTCCATGACATCTAGTTCCTTGTCTGACCATGGTATTTTTTTCCAATTGTTTTTTAAAAAAATCCGCATTTGAATTTTAACTAACTAAAACATAACGTAAATCAATTATTTTAATTAAGTATAAACAACCAATTAACGGATTCCGGGAAACAAAATGACAAATTTAAATTTTGATTAATTTGTAAACATACCGAAGATTGTTTGTCCGTCATGATAATCGATTTAGTGAAATTGTTGTTGTTCGATTTAGTAAAATTGTTGTTGTTGTAGTTTTTTTTAGTTGAATTAGTTGTATTTGATTTTGGGAGAATTAGAGATAATGTGACAACCCTCGCGGATGCGGAAATAAAACATACAAGCATGTGATTAATATAGCGGAAAATACGGTGTTTTTAAAACTTTTCACATGCAAATAGAAAGGTACGAGAAATGTCAATAATTACAAACCAAAATATAAAATACTACAAGAGACGTAGTCTCTCAAAATGCTATCCAACATCAAAGTTATTAGCAACTAGCTAAACAACGTCTAGAGGTGACTCATCCAGGCCAACGCCCGCTAGCTCACACCTGAACCCAAAATACCACAAGCAAAAAGCCATCCAAGCAAGCAACTTGTTCATCCATGAAAAACATGAACGCCACAATCAGTGGGGAGTAACTCCGGGTTCTCCCAGCCATATCACAATAAACGTACATAAACGGTAATACGAAAGTAGAAGCATGCATATATAAATATACATGTGAAGTACGAGAAAGATAAATAGGCAATTCAATATATAAAGATAAGAGCATATGAAGTACAAATCCGTAACCATCATATTATAGAAGGACTCGGGGATGACACTCTTAGGCAACCATACACTCCCACTAGGGCTTTCATCTCACCGTTAGCGGCATAAGTTTGATAAGATTGAGACTCGACAAGCAAACCATGCCAAGTCATCCAAAGATCACAAATAATCAATCATATAACCATCCATTCAAACGTACAATACGCTGACGACATCTCTCACGGTAAATGACACGCACTAGCACCTTGTACATGCAATTATGATTAAAAGGCATCCACGGGATAAAACATTGCCCTGAACGCATACACGATTCAATTCATTTCGTATATGTAGACTAATTTCCTCCCGGTAGAACGACGATCATAATACGGTCCTAGTCTAAATCTGGCCAGACTCTCGGAATCACATTTTCTGATCTGACATGCGATAAACATTTTGCATCCAAGACTCGGTCAATCATAGACGCCGAGTACCCCAAATTCGGTCAACCTTCACGAAAGAGGCGGAAAAGAGCACAAGCTTCATAACAAGCGGTACGCTACATGAAATGACACCACCTCGCAAGTATACAACATTTGACGGCCGGGTCGATCAACGCAAAGCGTTCGCCTCCCGACAACGTCGTCATATGCCCACTAACACATGCAATTAAGCTGTAAGGATACACTCCCCGTTCCGACATTCCAGCCTTACGAACGAAGAGGTAGCCAAGGGAAGGAGAGTACAAAGCACATAGAAAATTAGTGCTCAAACCGTAACATGTGTAAAACCGACTCAAGTGGGACATATCAAAAACCGTCACAAAACATGCGATACAAGCGAATGGAATATCATATATTCGAAACATTAATATTTAAAGTCATTACGTAAATTTATACGATAAATGAACCATCGGAAATATTATAAATGAAAATATAAGAAAGAAACGAAGAAAAGCTTCAGGGGCTGCCGGCTACCCGGCTGGCGCTTCAGCCTATATAGAAAACAAGTGAAAATACAGGGGAGTCCCAGCCGGTCAGGGGGACCGGCAGACGCCTACCCGGCTGGGACCAACATAATACTAAAATCTTCAAAATTATACAGCCGTAGCCCCAGCCGGCCGGCTGGGACCAATTTCACCCGTTATTCTTCATACTTCACTAAAATCATCATTTTCATTAACAACCATTAACAATTAACACCAACTATCATCATAAATCATCAATACTCATTAACAATTATCAACTAACAACAACTATCATCAACAACACAATTCCTATGATTACTAATCCTATTCTAAATACGATTACTAACATAGAAAACACATTAAAACACGTAAATGATATCGAGTAACCCTTCACCGTTACCTTTTTGCGTCTTCAATCCGCGTCGATGTCCTCTTCTATCAAGAAGTAGTCTTTGTCGGGGTCTTGGAGGTCACCACCTACAATTAGATAATAAAAGATGAATATAATTCACCCTTTGAGAAAGACGGATAAATTGAAAAGCGAGAAAGACGGTAATTTTATTACCAATAAAGATAGAGGACGATGAGAGGGAAAGAATAAGACGAACTTGAGTGAATTTGAGCGAGAAACGAAGAAGTAGCGATGATTTTAAGATCGATCAATTATGGAGGTTAGGGTTTTGAAGTTTACTTGGTGAGGAAGAAGGAGTTGTTGAATGTGAGGGAGTTAGGGTTAAGGGAGTATATGAAGGACTAAGTGGAAAACATATGGGAAAAGCCCAAAAACGTCTTAAGACGTAACTTACTCGGAAACTCGCGTAAAGTCCAAATACGAACTCGGAAATTCTAAATTAGACACGGAAAAATTTAATTCTAAACTAAATCTAAATTTCGCTGAAAAGTATCCGTATAATATTTTTACTATAAAAATAGGGTACATTTGCGGGTGTTACAATCACCCCACCTTTTAAAAAGTTTCGCCCTCGAAACTTGAGCGAAAGAAAGATACCTTAATCGAATAAGCTTGGATATTTAATACGCATAGAAGCTTTCGTTTCCCACGTCTCTTCTTCAACATTAGCACATCTCCACAATATTTTCACTAAAGGTACCACTTTACTTCTCAACTTCTTATCCTTGCGATCTAGGATGCGGATCGGCTTCTCTTCAAAGGACAAATTCGGCTCTAGCTCGGGCATTTCAGCTTGAAAGACATGGCTTGGATCACTAACGTACTTTCTCAATTGAGAAACATGGAATACATCATGAACCTTAGCCAAATTCGGGGGCAAGTCCAACTTGTAAGCAACGGCACCAATCCTTTTCACAATATCAAAGGGTCCAATGTATTTCGGGCTCAATTTACCCTTAACACCAAACCTTTTAACACCCTTCATTGGAGATACTTTCAAGAATACTTTATCTCCAACTTCAAATTCTAACGGTCTTCTTCGGACATCGGCATAAGACTTTTGTCGGTCTTGAGCGGCTTTCATTCTATCACGAATGACCTTCACATGATCAATGGTTTCAACAAGAACATCGGGACCTAAGTCACGAACATCACTCAATTGATTCCAACATATAGGACTTCGACATTTTCTTCCATAAAGAGCTTCATAAGGAGCCATCTTGATCGAGGCATGATAACTATTGTTGTAAGAAAACTCCACCAACGGTAGACTCTTTTCCCAACTAGATTGGAAGTCGAGTGCACAAGCCTTAGCAAGTCTTCTAAAGTCTGAATAGTCCTTTCGGTCTGACCATCGGTAGCGGCATGGAATGCGGTACTCATCAACAATTTACTACCCATGGCTTCTTGTAAAGCCTTCCAAAATCTCGAACAAAACCTCGGATCTCGGTCGGATATAATCTCCTTGGGAACACCATGGTATCTAACAATCTCATCAACATAGGCTTTCGCTAGTCAATCTAAACTCCAAGTCTCTTTGATCGGAATGAATCTAGCACACTTGGTCAAACGATCAACAACAACCCAAACGACATCTTTACTTCCAACGGTCCTTGGCAAAGCCATGACAAAATCCATAGAAATAGATTCGCACTTCCATAGTGGAATATCCAAAGGTTGTAGCAATCCACCGGGCCTCTTGTGTTCGATCTTCACTTGTTGGCAAGTAAGACATCTTCCAACATAAGACACAACATCGCCTTTCAAATTCGGCCACCAAAATTGTAGCTTCAAATCTTTATACATCTTATCACCTCCGGGGTGAATAGAATAAGGGGAAAGGTGAGCTTCATCAAGAACTCGCTTTCTCAAGTCAAGAGCATTAGGAACAAACAAACGGCCATGGAATCGAAGAACACCTTTGTCATCAAACTTGAAGTCTTTAGCTTTTCCTTCAAGAAGTTTGGTTTGAATAGACTTGTAGCTAGGATCATCAACTTGGCTTTCGCGGATCTCACGGAGAAAAACAGGTTCGGCAGTCATAGCACCAACATAATCAAATCCACGTTCCACGAATTCCAGCTTCAACTTTCGAAACTCAATACAAAGATCATCGGGTAATACTCGCATAGCATTCAAAGCATAAGAAGATTTCCTACTAAGAGCATCGGCAACAACATTTGCCTTCCCTTCATGGTATAACAACTCAAAATCATAATCATTCACCAATTCCAACCATCTTCTTTGTCTCATATTCAACTCTTTCTGAGTAAATATGTACTTCAAACTTTTGTGATCGGTGAATATATGACAATGAACACCAATAAGGTAGTGTCGCCACACTTTCAAAGCATGAACCACGGCGGCCAATTCCAAATCATGAGTCGGATAGTTCACTTCATGAACTCTGAACTGTCTCGAAGCATAAGCCACCACTTTCCTACTTTGCATAAGTACGCAACCCAAACCCATCTTGGAAGCATCACAATAGACATCAAAGTCTACACCATCTTCAGGTAAAGTCAACACTGGAGCGGTAGTCAACCTTTTCTTTAACTCTTGAAAAGCGGCTTCACAAGCTTCATTCCATAGGAACTTGGTTTCCTTCTTCAACAATTGGGTCATTGGTCTAGCAAGCTTGGAAAAATCTTTGACAAATCTGCGGTAATAACCAGCTAAACCAAGAAAACTTCGGACTTCTCTTACATCGGTCGGACTCTTCCAATCCACCACAGCTTCGATTTTAGAAGGGTCTACCATCACACCCTCTTTAGAAATTACATGCCCAAGAAAGGACACCTTAGGTAACCAAAATTCGCACTTGGAGAATTTGGCAAACCACTTCTGACGACGAAGAACACCCAAAATAGTCCTTAGATGAATAGCATGCTCTTCTTCGGACTTGGAGAAAATAAGGATGTCGTCAATGAACACCACCACACACTTGTCAAGGTACTCACTAAATGTGCGGTTCATTTGATCCATGAAAATAGCGGGAGCATTAGTCAATCCAAATGGCATCACCTTGAACTCATAATGACCATATCTTGTACTAAAAGCGGTCTTCGGTATATCGACATCACGAACGGGAATTTGGTGATAACCGGATCTCAAATCGATCTTGGAAAAAGTAGAAGCACCCTTTAGTTGATCAAACAAATCTTCAATTCTCGGCAAAGGATACCTATTCTTGATTGTAATCCGGTTCAGCTCACGATAATTAATACAAAGCCTCATAGAACCATCCTTCTTCTTCACAAAGAGAACGGGAGCACCCCAAGGCGAGGCACTTGGTCGAATGAAACCTTTCTCAATCATATCATCAAGCTGCTTCCTTAACTCTTTCAACTCGGTTGGAGCCATACGGTAAGGAGCTTTGGCTATAGGTCCGGAACCACGTACAAGATCAATAGAAAACTCAACATCACGCTCGGGAGGATCCCGGGCAAGTCTTCAGGGAATACTTCAACGAATTCACGAACTATAGGCACTTCTTCAATATTCGGTAAAGAGGTAGTAGTAGAAGTCACAACACACAAGTATGCTTGGTGACCCTTTCTTACCATACTCACCAATTTCATTGCGGAAATCAAAGACACACCCTTTCGGGGATGAGATCCCTTATAGGTTATTCTAACTCCTAAAGGACTCTTTAAATAAATCTTTTGATCTCGACACTCGAACCTAGCATGGTATAACGCTAACCAATCAGTACCTAGAATTATATCGAACTCTCCTAGAGGAAACTTAAGGAGATTTGCGGGAAAGATAGTACCCAAAATAGAGATTGGAACATTAGGATAAAGAGTAGAACAAGAGATAATATCTCTGGATGGTAAGGATATGGGAGTATCCTCACTATATGTAGGCTCGATTGTTAATTTATTAGCATAAGTCGAAGACACAAAGGACATAGAAGCACCGGTATCAAAAAGAATAAGACACGATTGCTCTAAAATTGAGAACATATCCGTAATTATCTCCGGATGAGCGTCGGCTTCGGCTCGGCTCAGAACGAAGATAGAACCCTTAGGTTTGGCAATTGGAGGGGGCAACTTACGATCGGGACAGTCATCATAACGGTGACTACCCTTTTGGCAAAAGAAGCAAATATAAGGTCGGTTGAAACAAGCTACACCGGGGTGGTGTGGTTGTCTACAACGGTTACATAAGCGACCTTGAGCTTGAGGTTGAGAGTATGGCCTATGAGCCACGTTAGAAGTAGCTCGGGGAATGAAAGGAGCGGGAGCTCTTGCACTTGCATTTGGAGGAGGATTGAATCTCCTCTGGTTGGCATAAGAGTTGGAGGAAGACGGAGTAAACGGCCTCTTCCCATAGAAATTAGGCCTAGGAGTGAAGAAAGGAGAGGGATTCTTCATCATAGCTTCATCCTTGATGGCCTTCATTTAGTTTTCGGCCCATAGAGCATCATCATACAACTCCCCAAAGGAAGTAGTATTTCTCCTCACTTTACTTTGGAGTAAGGCACTCAGCTTGTTGTGGTAGTAGAAAGCTCGGTCCTCGTCATCTTTGATGAGCCTCGGAGCGAAGTGAGCAAGCTTGTTGAACTCCGTGGTGAAGTATTGTGCCGACAAGTCACCTTGCTTGAAGTCAATAAATTCCTTAAGCCTTTGTTGCTTGAGCTCCTTAGGATAAAATCGACCTTCAACTAGAGCTTTGAAACAAGCCCAATTGAAATCGTCTTCAAGTGTAGCGGTGGCACTAGGAATCGCCCACCAATTATCGGCTTCCCTTACAAGGAAATGCTTGGCAATCCTCACCTTGTCCTCTTCACGGACTTGGTATAAATCAAATTGCTTCTCCATTTCTCGAAACCATTCCGATAGCTCAGTAGGGTCCGGCTCTCCACCATAAGGTATAATCTTACTTCTGGCTATTTGACTAGCCACCCAAGCGTAGCCTCCTTGGTGGTTATCTTCTCTACGAGGGGGAACTTGGTTGGCTTGAGCAATAGCCGCATCTTGTTAATTCTTCAACACTTGCGTAAGAGCTTCTAGCATAACGTTCTCTACTACTCGAGATCTAACCATCTACATAAGAAACAAAAACAAAACAAGTTAATCCTAACACTTAGCATAAACAAATAGACTACCAAGTAAAGTCCTTAACTTCTACCCATCTCTCATTTATTATTTCATGGTCAAGTAGTTTAAGTTTAGGGTTCACGTATGTGCGTCGTGAGCGTTTAAAGCTCTGATACCAACTGTGACAACCCTCGCGTATGCGGAAATAAAACATACAAGCATGTGATTAATATAGCGGAAAATACGGTGTTTTTAAAACTTTTCACATGCAAATAGAAAGGTACGAGGAATGTCAATAATTACAAACCAAAATATAAAATATACTACAAAGAGACGTAGTTTCTCGAAATGTTATCCAATATCAAAGTGATTAGCAAACTAGCTAAACAACGTGTCTAGAGGTGACTCATCCAGGCCAACGCCCGCTAGCTCACACCCGAACCCAAAATACCACAAGCAAAAAGCCATCCAAGCAAGCAACCTGTTCATCCATGAAAAACATGAACGCCACAATCAGTGGGGAGTAACTCCGGGTTCTCCCAGCCATATCACAATAAACGTACATAAACGGTAATACGAAAGTAGAAGCATGCATATATAAATATACATGTGAAGTACGAGAAAGATAAATAGGCAATTCAATATATAAAGATAAGAGCATATGAAGTACAAATCCGTAACCATCATATTATAGAAGGACTCGGGGATGACACTCTTAGGCAACCATACACTCTCACTAGGGCTTGCATCTCACCGTTAGCGGCATAAGTTTGATAAGATTGAGACTCGACAAGCAAACCATGCCAAGTCATCCAAAGATCACAAATAATCAATCATATAACCATCCATTCAAACGTACAATACGCTGACGACATCTCTCACGGTAAATGACACGCACTAGCACCGTGTACATGCAAGTATGATTAAAAGGCATCCACGGGATAAAACATTGCCCTGAACGCATACACGATTCAATTCATTTCGTATATGTAGACAAATTTCCTCCCGGTAGAACGACGATCATAATACGGTCCTAGTCTAATCTTGGCCAGACTCTCGGAATAACATTTTCCGATTCGACATGCGATAAACATTTCGCATCCAAGACTCGGTCAATCATAGACGCCGAGTACCCCAAATTTGGTCAACCTTCACGAAAGAGGCGGAAAAGAGCACAAGCCTCATAACAAGCGGTACGCTACATGCAATGACACCACCTCGCAAGTATACAACATTGGATGGTCGGGTCGATCAACGCAAAGCGTTCGCCTCCCAACAACGTCGTCGTATGCCCACCAACACATGCAATTAAGCAGTAAGGATACACTCCCCGTTCTGACATTCCAGCCTTACGAACGAAGAGGTAGCCAAGGGAAGGAGAGTACAAAGCACATAGAAAATTAGTGCTCAAACCGTAACATGTGTAAAACCGACTCAAAGTGGGACATATAAAAATCGTCACAAAACATGCGATACAAGCGAATGGAATATCATATATTCGAAACATTAATATTTAAAGTCATTACGTAAATTTATACGATAAATGAACCATCGGAAATATTATAAATGAAAATATAAGAAAGAAACGAAGAAAAGCTTCAGGGGGTGCCAGCCAGGACCGGCTGCCGACTACCTGGCTGGCGCTTCAGCCTATATAGAAAACAAGTGAAAATAAAGGGGAGTCCCAGCCGGTCAGGGGGACCGGCAGCAGGCTACCCGGCAGGGACCAACATAATACTAAAATCTTCAAAATTATACAGCCGTAGGCCCAGTCGGTCAGCTGACCGGCAGCCGGTCGGCCGGCTAGGACCAATTTCACCCGTGATTCTTCAGACTTCACTAAAATCATCATTTTCATTAACAACCATCAACAATTAACACCAACTATCATCATAAATCATCAATACTCATTAACAATTATCAACTAACAACAATTATCATCAAAAACACAATTCCTATGATTACTAATCCTATTCTAAATACGATTACTAACATAGAAAACACATTAAAACACATAAATGATATCGAGTAACCCTTCACCATTACCTTTTTGCGTCTTTAATCCGCGTCGATGTCCTCTTCTATCAAGAAGTAGTCTTTGTCGGGGTCTTGGAGGTCACCACCTACAATTAGATAATAAAAGATGAATATAATTCACCTTTGAAAAAGACGGATAAATTGAAAAGCGAGAATGACGGTAATTTTATTACCAATTAAGATAGAGGACGATGAGAGGGAAAGAATAAGATGAACTTGAGTGAATTTGAGCGAGAATTGAAGAAGTAGCGATGATTTTAAGATCGATCAATTATGGAGGTTAGGGTTTTGAAGTTTACTTGGTGAGGAAGAAGGAGTTGTTGAATGTGAGGGAGTTAGGGTTAAGGGAGTATATGAAGGAGTAAGTGGAAAACATATGGGAAAAGCCCAAAAACGTCTTAAGACGTAACTTACTCGGAAACTCGCGTAAAGTCCAAATACGAACTCGGAAATTCTAAATTAGACACAGAAAAATTTAATTCTAAACTAAAACTAAATTTCGCTGAAAAGTATCCGTATAATATTTTTACTATAAAAATAGGGTACATTTGCGGGTGTTACAGATAAGAGAGAGAAGAGAGATATAGAGTTTAAGTGCATAAGGGCATTATCGTCTTTCGTAAGGAAAACGTCGTCGATATTTCCTAAAACGTCGTCGATGTTAACCAGCTCCCCTTACTTTTAGCTTATTTGACTTTTGTATTTTGTCATGTGGATAGATATTTTTGGCTCCAAAAATTTGGGTCCACTGTTTTTGGCTCCAAAAATTTGGCTCCAAAAATCTGTGCCAAAAATCTATGCCAAATTTTTTGGCTCCAAAAATATGCTACCAATTATTTTTGGCTCCATTATGGCTCAAATATTTTGGCTCCAATTTTCATCCAAAATTTCATAATAGGAATTGGCTAACTTTACCACCAAAATGAAAATTTCAATTTTACAAATTACATCTATAAATAGATTAATGTTCCATAATTAATGCACCAAACAAATTCTCATGTCATCAATACTTACAAATTATGGTGGTTTACCACCTTTTAAACCACCAAGGCAAAATAAAAAAACTCGTCTTCCACCACTTCCAAACCAAAAAGAAACACTACCCACAAAAGACGACAACTAAACTCACCTAACATACAACCACCACTAATTAACCAAACTAGTAGCACACAATTCGGCAACAACGTCCAACATGAAGTAGGGAGCATCCACCAGGTTCTGTCATGCAGTAGCCGCCACCACCACCATCAACATATGGCAGCAAGAAGAAGGAAAGCGAACGAAGAAAAAAATCAGTTTGTTGCACTCCAACATGAAGAGTCGATTACAAAACTAAGGGAATGAGTTTTGGGGGGTGAATCAACCGTTCAAATTGAATCACCAACCAACCAAGTACTTGCGATTCCAAGAATTAAACAAAAAAGGCTACGCAATATGGAGAAAAAAAGGATAAGTCAAGCAATGACATTAAGCTATCACAACGGAAAGCTCAAACATGGTTACATTAACAAGTTAAGTCATGATTTCGGGGTAACACGACTCACCATTAGCTTAATTTGGAAAGACGTGCAAGCACAACTAAAAGCCGGGTTAGTGGTCAAAGTGGACAGAAAGTACAAGGGCAGCAAATGCAAAAAATTCATCGACGTTGAGAAGGTAAAATCTATTGCTCTAGGTGATAGAATGTGTCTTAAAGATTTGGCACTTGGTTTAGGTTTATCTATTAGCACAACTTGGAGATTAGTTCAAAAGGGTGAAATGAGAAGTCATACTGGTGCCATTAAACCATCATTAACTAACAAAAACAAAATAGTTAGAATTCATTGGGTTTTAAGTAAGATAAGTGCTAGTGCATTAGGAGGCAATTTACTTTTTGAGGCAATGTTTGATGTTGTTCACATAGATGAAAAGTTATTTTACATGACTAGACCAACCACCAAGTACTATGTATTTCCTAAAGAAAAAGTACCCCATAGAACTTGTCAATCAAAAAGGTATATAAGCAAAATTATGTTTATGGCGGTCGTTGCAAGACCTAGATATGATGAGGATGGTGTTGTTGTTTTATTTGATGGTAAAATTGGTAGTTTTCCATTTATATATGAAGCGGAAGCAATGAGGTCAAGCAAAAATAGGGAAAAGGGTACTTTGGAAGTGAAACCCTTTAAAGTATAACAAAGCAAGTTACCAAGCAATGCCTAATTGTGAAGGTCATTCCCGCTATCAAAGCCAAATGGCCTTTAGGTGCAAGTAGGAAGATATACATACAACAAGACAATGCAAAACCACACATTTCACCACAAGATTTAGATTTTCTAAGAGTTGCAAAGTCGGATGGGTTTGATATGGATCTAGTTTGTCAACCACCAAATAGTCCCGATTTAAACATTTTGGATTTAGGTTTTTGTAGGTCTATTCAAACACTTCAACATAAAAAGTCACCGAAGTCTATACTTCAACTTTTACAATCGGTTACTAAAGCTTATGATGAGATAGATAATGAAAAGTTGAAATTTGTTAGGGTTTCACTACATGCATGCATGAATGAGATATTGCGAGATGAAGGCAATAATTCTTACCCGGTTCCACATGTTGGAAAAAAGAGGTTAGATAGGATTCGATTACTTGAAAATAAAGTCAAACCCGATATGGTCTGTTTAGAGAAAGCACTACATGCATTGGAGAACATGAACAATGACACTGAACAACAAGCGGAACAACCAGCACAACAACCAGCAGAACAACCAGCACAACAACCAGTAGCACAACCAACAGCACAACTAGCAGAACAACCAATAGCACAACCAGCAGCAGTAGAGAATGTGTAATGGGGTTCGAAGCAATTTTTTGTAAATGCAGAAAGGGTAGAAATGCACAACCAGCAGCAATGACAACATTTTATGTAAGTAAGCTCATAAAAGCACTAATGGTAGCTAGGAAGTAAGCTGTAATTTTTTGTATGTAAGCACTAAATTGGCCATATTTTGTCATAATGATAAGTTGTCAAGAAAATTGTTTTAATGAAGTAATGCAAGTCTCGCCCAAAACAGCAACTGCCCTGAGTTCAAAACCAGGCCGAAAGAAAACAATAATTAAGTTTAAATTAACTTAAAATTAACTTATGTTCAAAGGTTATCAAGTCGTAAAAAAACATCGTATAGCAAACGTCCAAAAAATTAACTTCTGTTCTTTTCTCCTTCACATAATACAAACATCGTATACAATTACGAATTTACAGCGTTTGATACGGAACCAACAAACAAACAATTAAACGGATCATACAACCAGCAAACAAACAGTAACAGAAAGGCGAAACAAAGAAATTGCGATGGATACGGAACCAGCAAACAAACAGAAAACTGTCCCGATTTCAAACAAAAAATAGTTAAAAGGATCATACCAGATTACTTGGAGCATGCTTTTGGTCTTTTAGATGAAGGGTGAGACGACACCTCGCCTGAATCCGAGCTTGTATACCCGCTCTTTCCGCTTTTACACCAATGCCTATTCCAAGCCGAGTCCGTATCAAGGGAACTCTCGTACAAAACCTATGTGCCATCTACATCTACATACTTTACATAATCACCCTCGTCATTTATGGTACAGTGTTTGTATCCCCTATACCCACGCCTAGACCACGTAAATATAGCCTCTGATGAAACTACGTCATCCGGATTATCATTACCCTCACCATCTGACGATTTAAATACTTCGTCCGGATCAATGTCGTTTACATCTATACCCTTCCATCGGTCCTCCTTCTCCACCTTAACAGCCTGGACCTTCTCCGAGTCCTCTTTCACCTTAACAGCCTTGACATCGGACGACTCCTTCTTCACCGTAAAACCCGCATCCTCATCGCTATTCTTTGAGGACGACATCGTAGGAGATGGGTTGTTGATGATTCTGAAAAGAGGAGAAGAGATCTATGATTATTGATGATGATTGGTGACGATGATGATTTATGACGATGGTTTATGACGATGATTGATGACGATGATCAGTTTTTGATGATGATTATTGATGATGCTGAGGATATAAGAGAAGGAGGCGGATAAGAGGACAGAGGGAGGGAGACGGATGAAGATTCATAATTTTTGATATGATAAATGTTGATGGTGATGAGAAAATCAAGAAAATGAAAATGAGGATGCGGGTGATGAAATGAATTGATGGTGATGGTGATGAAATGAAGAGGCAGGAATGAAGAGGGAGGAAGGGAGCGGAAGAAAATGAGTAAAGTAGGGTTTAGTATTTGGGTGGGAGGTAGTAAATTAGGTGGGGGTATTTTAGTCTCTTAAGGGGTTAAATGTTGGACCAAATAGGAAATGTATAGAAATGAATAGAAAGGCCCAAATAGGAATATGTATAGAATTGGCTGAAAAGGAGGGAGTATGAAACATAATTCAACATTTCAACATATGAGAGTATCAATTCATATGAAAAGCTAATAAAGAACTCGTTTTTCTCATAAATACTAGTTTAAAACAAATAGAATACACATAAAAAGGTGATATCAAGTAACCCGTCAACACTACCTTATTAGCACTCCAAATAAGCAATCCTTTAGTAAGCTAGTGATACCAACGGATTCCCTTGACCCAACTCTTCAAAATTCCGGCCTTGACGACAATTAATATGATTAGAAGCCATAACCAAAATTATGGAAAATTTTCTTAAAACAAAGTTAGAATTTACAATCTTTTATTAGCTACAAAAGAGAAGGATGGTGAGAGAATTCTGAAATACTAAACGAAATTGAATTCCGTTAAGAAACGAAGAAGTGATGTTCGTCTTAAGTTGAGATCTAAAGGATGGGTTTTGTAAAAAGTTTGAGGAATAGGAGATTTTATGGTATGAAAAGGAAGAGGAGAATTATAGGAGAAGAATGATGTAAAAATCGTGAAATTTCATTGAAAGACGAAGAAATGACATCCGTCTTAAGCATTTTAGTTATGGAGGTCTTGAGTTGGTGAAGAAGATCAAGGTGATAGAAAGTTGTTGAAAATTATAAGGGTGAAGGGGGAGTTTTATGGTGGGTATTTACCCACTCGAATTTTTGATTAGAGTCTGATTATGGGTTCATAACGGACTGAAATGCGACTATTTCTACCCAACTAACCTAAATTAAATTTAACATTAATTTAAACCTACGAAATCATAAATTATCAATTTAAAATCTTATAACTAATAAAAGTAAAAGAGAATTTTATAAAACTAACGACTTTAGAAAATACCTGTTATTATAAAATCGAGGATGTTACAGCGCATACTACCCTATTACACAAAACCGACACAATGCACGATTAAGTAGAAGTACTTTACTCAACATATGATTGCCACTTCATATTATATAAAAACATATACAAGTAAAAACAAACATATCCAAGTAAATATCATGTTAAATAACATACGCGCAAGTAAATCGTAATCAACACACATAAGTAATTTTATATCGAAATTTAAAGATTTAGTTGTATCACCTTCTTCACTCCTAAAAACAAACATCGTGAAGTTTTCTAGCCAATACTATCTGAAATACTAATTGATTCCTTGGTGCACCACCAACACATACAACAACATCAATCTCCGGAACTTACCTATAGATCAACCTAGTATTCAATTAACCTACTTACCTTGCTCTTCATTCCCCTTATCAATTGGACGAATCATTTCATAACATCCACCTTAATCCAACATCCTATTGTTTTAGCCAATAACGCATCATAGTAATTCACAGTCGCCACCACAATTCTCTTTTAACAACCTCACCCAAATCGTATAACTAGTTCATAGAATTTCTTTCATAGATGCGTAATATCATATCATATCACCGTTCATTACACACCCAGCCCCCATCACCAATGTATTATTACCGTAACAAACCCAGATCGATCACCAGAAAATACCTTAACCTGTTGTCAAATAAATCACCCCAAGAACCATCCACGATGTCAAAACACCATTCTAGCACTCCACCTCTCTATAAAATGCATCAACAACCTCCTGTCAAATACCTCAACAATTTACCAACTAGCTTACTACCGTAAGCTCAAATTATAATAAAATTGCATACATATATTACAACCACATACCCATAAATATCTCTTACTGTGACAACCCTCGCGAATGCGGAAATAAAACATAACAAAAATGTGATTTAAATAGCGGAAAATACGGGTTTTTTAAAAACTTTTTACATGGTAAGATAAAACTACGAGGAATGTCAAATAATTACAAACCAAAGTAGAATATACTACGAAGAGACGAAGTCTCTCAAAATGTTATCATATATCAAAGTGATTAGCAATTTAGCTAAACAACGTCTAGAGGTGATTCATCCAGGCCCACGCCCGCTAGCTCACACCTGAACCCAAAATACCACAAGCAAAAAGCCATCCAATTAAGCAACCTGTTCATCCATGAAAAACATGAACGCCACAGTCAGTGGGGAGTAACTCTGGGTTCTCCCAGCCATATCACAATAAACGTACAGAAACGGAAATACAAAATAGAAGCATGCATATATAGATATACATGTGAAATACGAGAAGAATAAATAGGCAATTCAATATATAAGGATAAGAGCATATGAAGTACAAATCCGTAACCATCATATTATAGAATGACTCAAGGATGACACTCTTAGGCAACCATACACTCTCACTAGGGCTTGTATCTCACCGTTAGCGGCATAATTTGATAAGATTGAGACTCGACAAACAAACCATGCCAAGTCATCCAATGATCACAAATAATCAATCATATAATCATCCATTCAAACGTACAATATGTTGACGACATCTCTCACGGTAAATGACACGCACTAGCACCGTGTACATGCAAGTATGATTAAAATGGCATCCACGGGATAAAACATTGCCCTGAACGCATACA
>JAIUZE010066094.1:0-24487 GCA_022085475.1 Heliosperma pusillum
TGAAATTTTTAACCAAGATGATCAACATCAGAATGTAAAATGTACCAAAAATTTTCAATACCAGAAAAGGACGTTTCAATTTTATGAACATTATAATCTCATATTATCGACTTTTATCGTATAAAAATCAATGAACATGCAATACATAAGTAAAAGTCACAAAATTTTACATACAATATGTCAATATGTAATGCATGAATGTGAGATCATATTAAAAAATCATGGCCAGAATCAACATGCAACTATTTTTAGTTAACTTTTAACTCATAAAATGCATGTTAACTCGGTTTAAACGCCAAAAATCAAAATAAATAGCAAATCAATCCCTAAAATCACGAAATTTGACCACAAATATTTTGAGTTCAGTAGGTATACATGTACCAAAATGTTTTCCGAGAATCGTATTTTAACTTAAATTTTTGATTTATTAGTTATCTTATAACTTTAATAAAGATGTCCAAAATGAACATGCAATCTACAAGCTAGCTCTGATACCACATGAAAGCCCATAAACCTTAATTAGACTCCTCTAATTATTTACTAAATTACTTGTTAATTTAGTTTATAATGATCTATGTAACATGCATGCAAATATAAAGACATTTATATAAAAGAAGAAATTTCCTCACATTGATATGGAAATAATATGGGCACAACAAGAACTCATTCTTGTTGTTCTTGAGCTAATAATATGGATGAACACAAGTAATCTCCAAACTAGAAGATCTCTTCTAAGTTGCACCAAGATGAACCCAAATAATCTACTCTTATTATTAACTAGATAATAAGATAGATATTATACTACTAATATTAGACTATATTACTACACTAGTAATACTTAAGAAATATTAGTATATGAGAGTTTTTAGAGAGAAGTTTAGTTTTGAAAGATGTATGATAAAATAAGCAAGAATGAAGAAGTGAAGAAATGAACAACAATTGCTCTCTTTATAGCCAAGAGGGCCAGCCATATGCATCACCAAAGAGTGATTTTTTCTTCTTATTTTATTGCCATGCAAAATGGTAATGTGTTGTAGTGAATAAAATGATTTTAGATTTACTATTCATGTCATAATCACATGTTGCTTGTGAGTATGAATAAGAGCAACCATCATCACCATTCACTTCACCATAACCGGCCATGTGAGCCTCATTTTGATCCATTTTGATTTTTGATATTTGTCCCACAAATACTTATTAATCATATGCTTAATTATCTTGTATAATTAAGTGTTAATTAATTATCTTGTATAATTAAGTGTTAATTTGATCATATAAAAATTATATGACACAAATAAATGAATAATATGTACTTAACATTTTAAGTAATATTTTACCATTATATCAATATATAATGGGTCCCACAATGCTTAGTTAATTTATTTTACAACTCCTTGTAAATATAATTAACTAATTACCTCTATCTCAAAACCTCAACTAATTTAGTAATTTAACGATTAATTACTAAGTTAAATCTTATTTAATCGTATTAAAATAAGATATAAATTTATTAGTCAATTATCGCATAATTGAAAAATAAACTTAATCGAATTTGAGTTCTTAACTCAATTTCTAACAATTAACTCTCGTACATATCGAATATATGTAATGTACTAATTAACTGTATCGTATACAAATAATTAGTTACTATTTGGATTTCATCCTTTAGGTGTGACCGAAAGGGATCAGTTGATCACCGCCGTCATACGACAATAACGTCAAACTCCAGTCAGCCAACCGTTATTGATTTACGTTAATCAACTGACTAATCATATATATAGTCAATAATTATCCCAATTATATTCCTTAATAAGATTTATTATGTGGCGCACTATTTGTGGAGGACACCTACTCCAACACTTATTACATGAGCCATTAAGGAAATGAATCCAACCTGGCATATAATTCAACAAGTGCGTCTCAAAAGCACCGCTGTTAAGGGTATGAATCATACAGCGTCATAGGAACAGACCTTTACACCTAGTCAAGTGTCACTCTTTAACTTGACTTAAGGCCTTTAGCCTTATTCCCCTCGCCGTGTCAGCGACTAGTCTCCTAGTCAACCCCTTGGTAAGGGGATCAACAAGATTGCTTTCGGACCTCACATACTCCAAAGCAATCACTTCATTTTCAAGGCGTTTTTTAACTACACCGTACCTGATTCGAATGTGTCATTTTTCTTTTGCATTATAGTTAATATTCATAGCAACACCAATAGTTGCTTGTGAATCACTATGTAAGGAGATTGGTGTCTACCGTCCTCCCAACACTGGTACATCTGCTAGTAGGTTTTTCAACCAATCAGCCTCTTGACCTGCTAACTCAAGAACTATGAACTCTGATTCCATGGTGGAGCGTGCAATGCAAGTCTGTTTAGAAGACTTCCACGGTATAGCACCTCCACCCATGGTGAAGACATAACCAATTGTTGAACAAATATAAACCTTACCTGAAACCCAATTTGCATCACAATATCCTTCTAACACAGCAGGAAATTTACCATAATGCCAACAAAGATCAACTGTTCCTTTTAGGTACTTTAGTAAACGACGAAGATCATTCCAATGTTCATTACTGGGGTTATGACTATAACGACTCAGTCTACTAACAACATAAGCAATATCTGGTCGAGTACAGTTCATAAGAAACATCACACTACCTATAATTTTTGCATACTCTTCTTGGGAAACACTCTTACCCAGGTTTTTACACAGAGTTATATTGGCATCATAGGGAGTTCGAGCAGATACAATATCAAAGCAGTTAAACTTTTTAAACATTTTTTTCCACATAATGAGATTCACTTAAAGAAATTCCATTTGAGTTTCGCATAACCTTAACTCCTAGGATAACATCAGCTTCTCCTAAGTCCTTCCTCTCAAATTGCGATGACAAAAATTCTTTGGTTTTAATTACCACATCCAAATTATTACCAAGTATTAACATGTCATCAACATATAGGCATATAATCACACAATCAGATTATATCACTTTGGAATACACACATGAATCAGAATTGTTCATCATATAGCCATTACTCACCAAAGTGTTGTTAAATTTGTCATACCACTATTTAAGTGCTTGATTCAGACCATAAATTGATTTTATCAGTTTACACACTTTATTCTCTTGACCCTTAACCACAAAATTCTCAGGTTGCAACATATAGATCTCTTCCCTTAGTTCACCATTCAAGAAAGCAGTTTTTACATCCATTTGATGTATAATAAGGTTATGAATGGCAGCTACAACGACAAGACTTCTTATAGTCGATATTTTAGTCACAAGAGAATAAGTATCAAAATAATAAATATCTTTATTTTGTGTAAAACCTCTAACCACAAGTCTAGCTTTGAACCTTTCTATTGTACCGTCAGGTTTCATTTTCTTTTTAAAAATCCATTTACTACTAATGGGTTTACTACCTTTAGGTAAATCAATCAACTCCCAAGTCTGATTAAACACAATAGAATCAAGTTCACTTTTAATAGCATCTTTCCAAAAATTAGCATCAATTGATTTCATTGCCTCACTATACGTTTTTGGATCATTTTCCCCCCCACATATCGTCAGAAAGGCTAGAACTTAAAAGCATAGCATTAATCATTTCTTTTAATGTTCTATTTTTTCGTTCAGCTACTCCATTAGACTAAGGAAAGTAAGGTGGACTAGACTCAAGAATTAATTCATTTTTCGCACAGAAATCGATTAAAAAGTTAGACCCGTACTCGCCTTCTCTGTGAGACCTTACCCTTTTTATTTTCCTATCGAGTTGATTTTTGACTTCATTTTTAAAAGTTATAAACGATTATTCAGCCTTCTCGAGTTGATTTTTTACTTCATTTTTGACTTCATTCTTAAATTAATTCAAATAGACTCTAGTGTATCTCGAACAGTCGTCTATAAAGGTGATGTAGTAATTCTTGTAGCCTTTACTCGCAGTGCTTTTAAAGTCAGCTAGGTCAGTGTGAATTAATTTAAGAAGACTCGTGTTCCTAGTTTTAACCGGTTTACTAGGTTTCTTTGTGAATTTAGCCTCAACACAGCTAACACCTTTCGAGAATTCTTCACTTGTTAAACTCGGAATTAAACTCATTGTTCAAGTTTTTAATATAGTCAACATTCACATGACCTAATCTATCATGCCAAACATCAATAGACTCAGCAATATAAACAGAAGTATAGTTGATTAGAGCAAGTATTTTCCCTGAGTTGAGTTTGAGAAAGATCTTGCCTTTGCCTGCGATCATTGCAGATGAGACATTACCCATGTCGACACATTCTCCATCAGCTACCTCCTTGAACTGAACAAATAACCCCTTATCAGCACATAGGTGTCTAGAAGCACCAGTATCCAAAACCCATTCAGCAAAATTACCCACCAGATTTGGTTCGACAACCACAGCAGCAATAATATCATCAGTCACTGCAACATTAGCTTCAGCGGTTTTCTTTTGAGTGCATTGGTAAGCTTTATGACCCGGCTTACTACAAACATAGCAAACAAGAGTTCCAGCAGGTTTCTGAATTTTTGCAACATGTTTAGTGTACATCCCCTGACCCGGAACATTATTCTTAACATGACCCTGGTTCTTAGCCTGACCACCCTTGACCTTACCCTTACCCTTCAACTTCTCAGCATTGGACAGACCTCCAGACTCAACCACAACCACATTAATCTTAGCAGTATTAACATGAAGACTAGCAGGTTTATCTTTAAGGCGATTAGCCTCCTCGATCCTCATATGTCCTAAAAGTTCTTGGAGGGAAATATCTTTTTTCTTATGTTGAAGATGTTTTCTATAATCAGACCAGGAAGGAGGGAATTTTTTCAAAAGTACATTAGCAAGAAAAACATCACATAATTTCATCCCTTCATTAATCACATCAGCACATAAATTTTCGTACATATGCACTTGTTCTGCTATTTGTTTACCATCCTCCATTACAAACTCAAGCCATTTCCAACCCACATATTTCTTTTTCCCCGCGTCATCATACCCATATTTCGATTCTAAGGTTTCCCAAATAACTTTAGAAGATTTATTGACCATAAGTAAATCGAATAAGGTATTAGACATGTGGTTAAGCAAATGACATCTAGCAGTCTTGTTATCTTTTTCGAACATTTTAACAGACTCTTCATTCGACTTAATAGCAGAAGCAATAGGAGGAGTATTTTCAACATAAGTGAAAGTAACAGCAATGGGAGGATCTTAAAACAACACGTAATCGACCTCCAACTACTCAAAAAACATCAACAATTTCTGAGACCAACGTTTATAGTTATTACCGTCTAATGGTTCAAGCTTTGATAAATCTGAAATAATTTTGACATAACCGACATCATTACAGGCAGCAACAAATAGTTTTCAAATTGTAGTTCGTAAAATGATGTAACAAGGAATAAGAGATCAGAAGTAGCGACTGGATTTGTGACGTGGAAAGGAGCCACTGCCTTGAAAACTATTTTCCGGTACGACCTTGGTGGCGATCAACAGATGACCGGTAGTTCCCCAAGGATTACACTACTGTCACCTTTCAGACTCGCCCACTCGAGACTGACATGCCTGGAACAATTTTAGTACTTTACCCAGAAACGTTTTGAGACAGAAGAAGAAGAAGAAGATGGAAGAGAGGAGTTATGTCGTATGTTTATCAAGTAGAGAGAGCATGTATTTATAGCAAAATAGGAGCTGTTACAGGAGGCAGAAAATGCTGCTGAAATTCAGCCAACAACTCTAGAAAGTCGGAGTGAGACTCTCTCCCACTAACAGTGATGTTAACTGACTCTGTCAACATAAAACGGATGAACCTGGACAACACATGAACTCGGGCGCGGCCCAAAAAAGTAGGCATAGCCCGCCGCAGGCGATTCCTAAATCCAAAAATCTCGGATCCAGATCCGGGCCGGGCTCAGGCACGTGCACGTGCGCGCGTGTATGCGAGCTGAATTAAGCACCGCGCAGAGTCTCTACAAAAGACCCCTTAACCCACTAGTGATAGTGTAAGGTGTAAAGGGATAAATAAACCCACACAACTTACATTTCTCCACCAATGTGGGACAATAAGAAGGAAAAAACTTGGCTCAAAGCCCCTATATTTCCAACACAGAGCGCTCCCCCTCTTCATCTGATCTAAACAAATACTCAGTTTTCTCACGAGTGCTATCCCGCAACCAACATCGACTTTTTTCCATGATCGTGGTGGGCTGTCAACGTCATGCTCATTAATTGGATACTACATACGATCGATGAAGACCTTCGCGCAACAATTTTTTTCCATGATCGTGGCAAGGAATTATATGACAACTTAGCCTAACGTTTCTCGTTTGGTAAAGACCTCATAATGTACCAACTTCAATCCGCTGTTATTGAATACAAACTATTGTCTAACGAGTCTATCATGAGTTATTTTGGTCGTCTCACAAAGTTGTATGACGATTTGAATAGTTTCACTATTCTAATTTCATGCAGATGTCAAGGGCGCACCCGCAAAATTGTCTATACCATCACTACGTGACAAAGCCAGAGTACCTAAACTTTTAATAGGTCTCGATTCTCATTTTCATTTTGCTAGATCAAATATCCTTCATGTAAACCCCATGCCCAATCTTAAATAATGAAATCATTGTCTCATTTAAGAAGAGAGTATGCATTCTATGTCATCTTCTATCATCTCAACCACTACCCCAAGAACAATTTCTACCCGTGCTAATCCCAATAATAATTGTAATCACTCAGGTGGGGCAGTTCTCGCCATAATCGTTCTGATTCCAAAAGACCAAAATGTATTGCTTGTAAAGAAATTTGACATACTTGAAAAACGTGCTATCACGTCATTGGTTAATTTCTCAAGTGGTGGAATCGATCAAAAGATCAGATTTATGTTGATATCATTAACAATCAGCCTGTGGCTCGAAATGCTCATGTTCCCAATCCTGCCTATGTTCATGTCTTCAATGCTAAGCTCTCTTTTATTCAAGGTTGTCCCCTTATCCTATTTAGATAGAATTCATTTGAATTCGTTGAATCCTACCGAATCGGTACTCTTAGTCAAATGTTGGAATCTTGCAAATTGCAGCCAACTTAATGGTACATTTAGTAGTTCGTCTTAGATTATAAATACTAGAGCTTCCCACTACATGCAGGGAAATTTGGCTCAATTTACAAATATTGTGCTATTACACCTTGCTCGGTCGGTCTGCCAAAAGCCAACCTAGTCATTGCCACCAAAAGTAGTGACATATTTCAATCACCTTATCTTACTCTTAGAAATGTATTATATGCTCCCACTTTACATTGAAAATTAATTTTTTTTTCTACCTTGGTTCTTGACTTTCGTCTCGTTATTCAACTTGCGCATAAACTTGTTATCAATATAGGGTTCGTTCCTTGAGGATAGTGATTGTTGTGGGTGAGAAATGCGATCGTCTTTACTACCTACGGGATGTTTGAGATGGGCATGCTCGCGCTAATACCATCACCTCTATAGATTCTGTCGATCTTTGGTATCGAAGGTTGGGTCACCCTTCTACGAAGATAATTATTTATTTGCATATTTTTTTCAAATAAATCTTGCAAACATAATACTTTTAATAGTCGTACTTGTGATGTTTGCCTTTTTGCAGAACAAATTCGTGCTAATTTTCATTTAAGTATGTCTCCAACTACTCCTAGTTTTGATTTAATTCATTCCGACATTAGGGTCGTTACTCCAAAAGTAATTCATGTGGCTCTCGTTTTTCTCACAATTGTTGATCATTTTTCTAGATCAATATGGGTATATTTTTTACACACTAAGTGTGTTGAACGACAAAAGTGACTTCATATTCTTTCTATGGTCGATCAACATTTTAATAAAAAGATTAAGATTATTCGAAGTGACAATGGTGTTGAATTTACCAGTCTTCGGTCAAATCTTGACGAAAATGGCATTCTCTTTCCAAAGACGAATATTGCTACCCCTCAACAAAATGGGCGCGTCGAGCGTAAACTTCGCTATATTTTAAATGTTGCAAGCGCTTTTCTTTTTCAAGCTCACTTACCGATTATGTTTTTGGGCGATTGTGTTTTAAAAGTCGTCCATCTCATAAATCGTAACCTCTACTCTTTCTCATGGCAAAACTCTATGAGGTTATTATTTAAAAATCCTCATCTATAGAAAATATTTAAAAAAACATTGATGTCTTTGCTATGCTCGCAACAATAATCGAAATAATGATAAATTTGTATCTCGAAGTAGAAAACGGTTTTGCTTGGGTACTATTTTGGGATGAGAGGATAGCGTGTCTATGACTTAAATAGACATCGGTCAATATTTTGAATCCCGTGATGTTTTTTTTCTCTCAAATGCGTTTACCGCTAACAACATTTTAATATTCATGAAACTCGTGCTCCCACCAACACTACCATCGAGATCGAGGGCACATGTGATCTTTTCGAACCCCGCATCCTCGACATATCTTCGAAGGCTCAGAATGATCCCTCATTATCATTCCATACTTTTGTCTCCATCGATCCTCCCATATCCCTTACCATTTGCCCAGCTTACCACCCTTACTTCTAGCCAAACCCTCACGATTTCAACCACCCATCAGGCGTTCTTGACCCCCTATGTGAAACCTTCTAGTCCCCCCCTCTACGGGCCCTACCGAGTCTTCATATTCACCCTCTATTGTTCTAGGATGTTGTCATAGTACAAAAATACCTTGGAGGTATCACATTCATCCCACATCGTACGTTCACACCATCTCACCATCCCTTGGAGGTACCACATTTTATATCTCTAATTATGTTTCCTATGATAAATTTTCTTTGCCTCATCGTATTTTTTTGTTGCCCGTGACTAAGTGTCTCGAGACTTGATCTTTTCCGATGCTATGAAGGATCATTAATAGCGTCAAGTCATGAGACTTGCATTTGACGCCATTAAAAAGAATCAAATGTAAACACTCACCACCCTTCCTCCACACAAGAAAGCAATCAGGCATAAATGGGTGTTAAAAATCAAGTATAATGCAGATGGTTCAATAGAAAAATACAAAGAACGTCTTGTCATTATGGGCAATCGCCAAGTGGAAGAAGTTGATTACACCGAAATTTTGTCCCTAATGTAAATTTGGTCACGTTTCGTACCTTATTTGTCGTGGCAGTCGCTAAAAATTGGGTATGTCACCAAAAGGACGTACATAACGTGTTCGTTCATGGTGATCATTCCTAAGAGTTTTATATAATGCTTTAATCTGGATCTATTCATGCTTCTACCAACTCGGTATGTTGCCTCCGCTAATCTCTCTATAGTTTCAAGCAAGCACCCCGGTGTAGGTACGCTCAACTCGCTTCCGCTCACACCTCTTATGGCTTCCGTCATAATTCATATGATCATTCTCTTTTCTTGTTCACAACAAGCTCCGCTGAACTTCATATGCTGATATACGTCGGCGATATTTTTATTTTTGGTATTTCATCTCCTTCCATCCTTGCTTTCAAAAATTCTTTGAGAAAATACTTCCACATGAAGGGCCTTAGCTATTTGAAGTATTTCCTCGGTATTGACGTTACTCTTAACAAGACAGGTAAAATTCTGTCACAACGCAAATATGCAATATATATCCTTGAAGAAACTGGTCTACTTTATTCTCTTCGTTGGTTGGTTCATATCGAACCCAATCAAAAACATGCCCTCGCTAATGGCTCTCCTATATATGACCCTTAGCCTTATCGCCGTTTCATTGGTCGAATCGTTTACTTAACAATAACAAGTCCCGAGCTTACCTATAGTGTTCATATACTTGCTCAAATTCATATTCGCACCCAAGATCAAACGTCGATTAGTACGCTACTTCAAGAATAGTCTAGCTCATGGCTTACACCTCCATGGCAAATGTCATATTCGTCTCACAACTTATTGTGATGCCGGCAAGCTAGCTGCCCCTTATCTCGTCGCTCTATCATCGCGTATCTCCCTTTTCTCGCTCCTAAAGCTCTTAGAAAATTTAATAAACAACACACTGTGTCTTTTTCTTCCGCAAGCGCAGAGTATCGCTCCGTGGCCTTGTAGACAGACTTGCTTTGCACTCGTGTCGCACCTCCAAAGAACTACCCGATAATGGATCAGAAAAAATGTTTAGCGTATGTTGCGTTTAAAGATAAGTTCATAAAACGTTTAATAAGCGGTAAATTGAACATTTGTGTCAACCCCTTAGACGTCATCTATGTTACAACCTGGTCCTTTTGACACTACTTACAGTCATTTTTGATCCCTGGGGCAAAATTATCTCCCTTTTTGGAAACTATCTTGCGAAAGATAGAAGATTCCGGAATCACAAATAATATTTTTTATTTGTGTTTGATTGCTTGTATAATGCTGGATTACATATAACAATAAGATAAAACTCTATCTATTGCGCTATTACAAGGAAATTACGCGCTTTGTGAGTGAGGTAGAACAACACCTTAGAAAGGACGCAGTTAGTGCTGCAACTCTTCTAAGAGACGCAACATGTGATACGCCTCTTCTAAGGAAGTGTTCGATGTGTTATCACTGCTTCGCCACTTACTCTCATATTATGCTATAAATAGAGGGTTCCAGCCTCATAATTTGGCACGTGAGTGTTCCCTTCTTCTCTCTTCTCTCTTCTCTCTTCTCTCTATCTCTTTCATATTCCAGACGTTGTTCATACTTTTTGGCTACGTGCTTCATCATTCGATCATGTTATCTCGATTCGTGCCGAGGTCCCACCACGTTTTGCATAAGTCGGCCAAGCTTGATCACTACACAATTAACATTTTGTAATCAATAAATCCTTGTTTACAAGGCACTTTCGTTACCTAGTCTCGATAACGCTAAAAAAGTGTCTTTTAGTCTGCTCGTGACGCAAACAGGCAAGTGTGAGGGTGTGAAACCCCTTCTAAATATTGTCACACTTTTAATTACATTTATTTTACAGGTACACACGACGAATAAACCCGAAAACATATTTTCATTTGCCTTAAAACCTCTTTTAAACAAACGTGACCTATTAGGGGATTAGAAGAGGCGCAACACTTGTTCTGCCCCTTCTAAGGCCTTGTTCAGGTTTGTTATCTCAATTCTTTTCAATTTTCGTCTGAAATCACTAATAGTCGATATCAGTTGCACTAATTCGATAACTTTATAAATGAAATACCTAATTATAATCAAGGCTTCAATCTTTCCAAACCCCGTCGTCAACACCATCTTGTAATCCTTGATAGTCGATGTCGAGCGGTTGGAATATCAATTTTATAAACATTATTTCTTCTTTTTTATTTTATCAGTCTAAATTAGCATATCTATTCATGAAAATCAATTCCAAAATTAAATAATCTAAAAATTGACGAATTTGAATGAACAAAGTCAATTCTGCCCTTATAGAGGGTACATGGCTTCCTCTAAGGGTATTATCGCCATGTTTATCTCTTTCTCAAAGTTTTTATCAAATAGGGTTCAATAGGACCTTAGAAAGAGCGCACTACTTGCCGCGCCTCTTCTAATGGTCAATTTGCCTATGTTTCGCAATTTCCCAGACGTAATCAGCCGTAATTAATACTAATCAACTATTAAACCGTAGTACCACCTGTTTTACGTAACATTAGCCTTTAATAATTACTTTTAGGCATTTATTTTTTAATTCCACAGTTTGGCAAATCAGATGTGGATGATACACTTAAATGTAGTGTTATCCGTGGTGAAACTTTAACAAGGTTGGAGTTACAAGTTACATTTAGAAATAATTGGTTCGCATATGCGGTCTTCCTAGGCTGTACTTCTAGCCTTCATAGGCTCTTAACCAACCCAATTATGACAAATCGCCCCGTCTCGATGGAACAAACTCATATTTGTTTCCTAATGGATGGATAGCGGTTTATGTCAAGCACACCAAGATACTTACTCTTGTTTGTATCAAGGGCATTCACTACTCGCGTAAATGAAACTAGTTAGTAACCGACCTTAGTTTGGCATGGACCACTCCACAAACCTGGGTTTGATAGCTTGGTATGTAAACTCACCCTTTATCTAAAATTCCGTTACTAAGAGCATAATGCATACCGTTATAATGCCCTATTTGTGTGCATACTAGTTATGTGCTGAATCAAGCCAATCACATGTCTAAATGATGTCAAAACTTTTCCAAACCACAATTTCAAAAAATCAATTAGTTAATAAAACTTTATTTTTCATTTATGCTTTATTTTTAGAAAATTTGGAAAAGCTAAATTCCAGTTGGGCTAACTGTCTAGTCAAAACTCTAACAGTTTTAGAACTCGTTTCCCCATTTTCATTTATGGGTAAAAAAAGTCAATTTAAAATTCTAATGGTGTCACGCCGCCATTTTGAGGTCCTTTCATAGACAATAGGGTAATCACATCAACACATCGAGTCACAACCCCGAGCCTCACACAGAAGCCTCAATAAGACTCTCTTTCAAGTCGCACATTTTAAAACTGTCTTCGCAAAACATTCCTAAAAACATGGGGAAGTTTGAATCATAAGGCGTCCCACTATTAATTGGGGAACATCGAAACCTGTCATTAAGGTCCTTGTCTAGGCACCATTTTGTCAAAACTGACAGTCGAGTCAAAACCAGTCACCGTGAGTACAAACACGAGGAATTGCTCACGATTTCTCACAAAGTCACCATCCCGTCTTCACAATGTGATTCTTTTCTCGTTATGGTATCTTTTTTGTCACATTTGTTTGAGAAATCTCGTGCCAGAATAGAGTTATTAGACACGTCATTTTTTTCCTTAATTGGGATCCCATAACTCTCGCACACATTAATCAGGAAAACTCTTCTGAAGGTTCCAGTTCCATGGTTAGAGAGCTTCAAAATGTCGTCAAAGACTTTAGTACTTGTCTTCTCACTATTAAGAGTAATCTAGAATTAGGGGATCATTCCTAACCTTCCCAAATCAATCTGGAAAGTCAAGCTCCTCGAGGATCAAACCCTTGCCAAACCCCGGTCTAATGGAAAGACTAACAAAACCAGTCCCTCATATTCAACATCCAATAACACAGGACAACAAGGCATTACCAAAATAAGCCTCGGCCTTGTAAAATTTTAAGTCCTCAAGGAAAACTCCGACCAATTGGTCCTACTCCAGACCCATTACCAAATAAAAGTGGTAGTAGGTGGAGTGGTTCGCTATTTTGCTTATATCACCAGGGGCATGGACACGACATAAATACATCGCTTTCTTTGAAAATGCATTATCCATTATAAGATTGAGAGTGGTGACTTGCCTTTACTCCTACTGCAAAACAAGACAATAAGAGTGATTGACATAGAAATTATATTCAGCAAAATCAAGAATCGTTTCTAGAATGTTCTAACCTCCTTGCACCTCTCGGTGATGAGGAAATCCATGCTATAGATGACAGTATCAAAAGTGGCATACTTATGTTGTCTGTCACCTTCAACAATATCTTATCGAAGCTAAAAGAGTTTTCGACGACCTAAAAACCCGACTTTCGAACATGGAGAGTAAGTTTGTCACTTTTGAAAGACAACGTATATAAAGGGCTAAGAAACACGATACCCAATCACGAGATAAAGAAGGAGTCACATCAAACCCTTAACATTATAAGGCAAAGACAAGTGAACTGTTTGTTCCTAATCCTGCAACTAGTCCTGCAATCCTTCAAGGGTGTTCACTGAATTAGGCATACCTTATGCCTTAGCTTTGGCCAAATTAACCTCCTTAGTTTTGCATCATATTGGGCATGTGACAAACAAGAACATGTCTTACATGACAATATCGAAGGCAAAAACTTTCACTTGTCCATCTTTACCCAAGCGTATAACAAGTGTGATGAAATAATACCCTTAAAGGCTCCACTAACAAGGCCAAGACGAGCTCCTAAAGCATTTGATGGCCTTGGCATGACCTACGTCCACTTGGAAAAACTCCAGATCCCAAAAAGATATTGCCAAGATGGAGAGACGACTATATTGTCAATATCATTGTGGTAAGGGGCATGATACAAAAGCATGGTTTTCTTAAAACATGACATTCAAGACATGATTTATATTGGGGAATTATCTCCCCCAGCCTTTACCCAACAAAAGAACTTGGGGAGTTCTCATGGACATGCTACCCCAGCTAGTCATGAAACCCTTCTTGATTATTCTCCACCTATTATCTCAAGTATGGAGGATACGATACTCAAATGGATGAATGTTCAAAGCCAAATGTCCAACCAGTTGTTGGAAGAATAGAATTTAAAGCATAGGTCGACTATTACGACTCAGAATACACGTGAGAAACTGGGGGATGTCCCAAAAGTCTTCATTTTTTCTCGAGTCAATATCATTTTTCATCTCAATAAAAGTTTGACTTTCAGTTCACACAAGTCTATCAAATTCATTTCACTTCCTTCTCTATTTTGTGATACCGAGAATTAATTTGAGACATTTTTAAAATTAAAATTCCTAATCTCTGTGAGTGCACTCAAACAAGGTTCCATTTTGGATGGTGAAGGACCTGAAACTCCGCGTCTAATTTTTTTTCCTATTCCATGTCTAGTAATAGAAAAATTACACTGTAGCCTAGCTTAGGACGAACTATTATCAACGGGAGTCTATGAAAAATCCAGACAACTTCCTACAAATTTGGTCAGAGTTACCTATTATATGCATCAAAGGAGTTAGGCTCTGTTTAGTAAAACTTGCTGAAAAAGTACCTGAAACCTGAAAAGGTAGCTGAAAATTATGACCTGAAAAGCTACCTGTTTTTTCCTAGAACGGTTCGGAAACTAACTGGAAAGGTAGCTGATATTTGGTCAAATGACATAAAAGGACATGGTTAATTATTGTTATCGTCTATTATGTTTTTAGTATTATTATTTCTGTGTTATTATTGTTGTCGTTGGTGTTGATAGAAATAATAATGTAATTTTTGTTTCATTTTATTTGCATGCAATATGTTTCAAAACAAATGGAAATAATAATCAATATAACACGACTACGTTAAAAAAACTGAAATTATCTTTTAAAAATACAGATTATTGATACATAAGTTGTTTTCTATTACACCATACATGAAAAAAAATTAACTAAGTTGGGTTTATTTGAGATCATAAAAAAAAAAGACAATATTTTAATATAAAATATAAAGGGTAAAACAGGTAAGTTAAACATTATCAGGTACCCGAAATCTCAAATGCTACCCCCGAGTAGCATTTCATTTCAGGTACCTTATTTAGGTAGAATTGCTATTTGCCAAACGCGTCTAAAAATATAAGCTACCTGAAACTTTTAACACAAAAACTACTTTGATGAAAATAGGTACCTGAAATGCGCACCCAAACAGAGTCTTAGTCTGACCAAATTCAAATGACAACCCACTTAGTCAGTTCAAACCAATAGAAAAGAGCCAAGAAAGAAAGGGCCGTCAATTAAGCAAAGCTTAGACACCATGGCCGAAGTTATTCTCAAAAGCCACAAAAATACCAATATACAGGTCCAAAATTATCCTTGGAAATCAAAAGAAAAAAAAACATAAGATTATCCAAATCAAGTCTTAGGCTACATTCCTTATCAACAATCCAATACTAAAGCTCAGAAAGAAAAACTAGACCAACTCAAACTCAAATACAAAAGCTAAGGTCTGGAAAGAAAATTTGGACGAAGAGCACCCACCTCTTAACGGGCGGCTGGGAGCGGATTCCTATGCCTCGAGAGCTGGGAAGTTTTGGCTTGGGGGGGCCCCAATCTATGCATTTAATTAACCTTCATGGATTCAGCAGCAGTTCGAAAGGTTGACCTATTTGGGAAAGCGACTGAGCGAGTAAAGCTGCAGGATTAAGAAGGCCAATCATTCCGGTTCTCTTAGTTTCCCACCAGAAAACCCTCTGGAAAACCTAACCAGACTGAGAAAGGCGTCATGCGAGGGCATCGAATAAAAGTATCAAAGGTCCGCGGATCCAATCTCCTGGTCCCTGCGGAAAGGAAAAAGAATTTAACGTTCTTCCTTTCGGGATCTCCCAACATGCTCAAGAACCGAGAGCCGTCCAGGGACGGCCGGAGGGGGCTTGCTAGCCGTCGTTTGTTTCGATCGCTATGCCCGGTTCGAAGAAAGGTTCGGGTGGGGAAGGTGGTAGAGGGGTTGGCTTTCTCGTCTTTCTTTTCTTAATACAATTCCTGTCCGGTAAGCAAGCAAGGGAGCCTCTGGCTTCGTCCCTTCGTCTCGCCACAAGACAAGCTGTGATATGACAGCTGCAGAGGATAGTCTCTAATCGGTAAACTGGTCCCACTTTTCGAGCAAGGCAGGGCCATCATGATTTACATCACTGTAATACGTTCCCAATATAAAATGCCAAATAGGTAAACCACAATTAGCCTTTTGTACACCCGAAGTCCTTCTCCAGATCACTACCAGGAGATAGTCTGAAATTTTGAGAATTCTATCAAGCTCATAATACATCCAACCTTTAGGGCCCCAACAAGGAAATCTGACCCCACATCAATTTACCTACCCTTTCGTGCACAGGCAACATCAAGCCTGAGACCTTATTTCCAAGCCACATTATAAGCCATGACCTTCTAAAGCGGTAACTCCACAAAATCAAACTCCAGAGATTTTTTTATTCAAAACGTCTTATTACCAAGCATCACATACCAATATATCCGAGCAATTTTCAAACCCTAGACTTGGCACAGAGTCTTCAAATACTTTACTTCCCAGAATGGGACATACGCAATCAATCATTAGGGTCCAACTTTGAGTATATTCACATGACAAGAAGAATTTATAAAAATACCTCCTCGGTTTATGATCAAGTTGGAAACTGTCTAAAATCAATCATTTGATTCACAAAACGGAATTTAAACATTTGAAAAATTAAGGAAAGGCCCTAGCACCTAGACTAGGCACACAGCTCACGAACTACGATATGATTTGATTTCACTTTAAATGGTGGATACGTAGGCAGTCTTATGAACGACGCAACCATACACCTCATATCAACCTTCAACACCTCACGAACTAAGATCAGAATTGATTTCACCTTAAATAGTATACGTAGGCAGTCTTAACAAGGACGCAACCTTAGACCTCAATATTAGCTTTCAACACCTCACGAACTACGATCTGTTTTTATTTCACCTTAAACGATGGATACGTAGGCCGCCTTAACGAGGACGCAACCATACACTTCAATATCAACCTTCAACACCTCACGAACTACTTTGTTTGATTTCACCTTAAATGGTGGATACATAGGCGCTTTTAAAAAATACGCAACCATACACTTCAATATAAACCTTCAACACCTCATGAACCCGATATGGTTTGATTTCACCATAAAAAGTAGATACGTAGGCAGTCTTAACAAGGACGCAATCATACACCTTAATATCAACTTTCAACACCTCACGAACTACAATTTGGTTTCACCTATAATGGTGGATACGTAGGCCGTCTTAACAAGGAAGCTACCATAAACCTCAATATCAACCTTCACCACCTCACGAATTACGATCTGGTTTGATTTCACCTTTACGATAAATTCGTAGGCAGTCCTTCCAGAACGGCTGACCCAACCACACATTTAATTCTCAACTTTTTTCTTATGGTGGAGGATTTTATTTAAGGCACTCATCCTTCATTCCACTATCCTTCTTTTCCATTTTGAATCTAGCTAAGTCCATACGAAGCCACATATAGCCTAGGTTTTACAAGTTCTCGACTCGAACGTTGACAAAAGCTTATATCGATGCTCCAAGTTGTCTCTCATTAAAATCTATCTTGTTCTAGAGACAACGAAGGCAAGGATATCAAATAGATGATCAATCCTTACCTTCCTGGCTCGTTTTGTCACTCGTTTCTCTAAGGATTGTGCATGTTTAGGTAGAATCTGTCAGGCTCATCCCCGTTCCTTGTCAAGTCTAAACTCGTCAGTTTGTTAATCTACTTTGATGTTGGTCTGAAGTTTATTGAATCCTCAACCCCAGAAATATACCACAAACTTAATACAAGTTTCAAAACTTTAAACTAGTTTCTTACATTACTTAATTTCTTTATGTGCTAAGTGATTGCATGTTAAGTGCTTATGTGTGTGCGTGTCATATATGCTACAAACGTTTTTGGCCATTAAGCATACATGTAAATTGAGAAGCCAAGAAGCTCTAACTGAAGGCTGAAGTGTAACCCAATCAGTTTTGGGAAATTGAGGACTTTTTTTAGGTTTTCACTTCCCCAAAGACGTATCTCATGTAAGAGCCACTCATATTCGACATGTTATTTCCCAAATATAGTTCAGTGTAACTAAGCGAGTTCCCCAACATGATCCAAATGCCAAATAAAGTCAGCTTATTTGGTTTCTAGTTTTGTCGTATTTGGTTTCCCTAAACCCAAATACCCAAAGACTTCTTAGCCTCAACTTCTTATTAAAACCTCTTGAAGTTAATGGAGATGAAATTCCCTCTTTGTTTATCTATATCTCTAGCCAAAGCCCATTTGGATGACAATGTATAACGAGTGCATTCTCCCGGGAATATCTCAGTTATGGTCTCTTCTTATGGCTGACATGCTTCCTTACGCCATAGTCCAAATTTTAATCTTAGATTGACCTGAGGGCTATACTTTGACTTTTTTCTTTCCTAAGCCCGAGTCAAAGTGGGGGCTCTGTAGACAGCCATACTTTTTACTCGTGTCGCATTTTCCAAGAACCTCTCGATGCAGAATCACACAACTTACTTAGCGTATGTCATGTTTAAAGGCAAATTCGTAACATGGTTAATAAGCGATAAATTGAACATTTATGTCAACCCCATAGTCGTCATATATGTTCTAAAGCGGTCGTTTTGACACTAATTAGAGTAAGTTTCGAGTCCGGGGCAAAATAGTCTCAATTTTTGGGGAAACCATCTCCTGAGACATGGAATATTCATGAACAAAATAATATTTTTTATTTGCGTTTGAGTTCATGTATATGCCGGACTAGAAATAACAATTACATAAAACCTCTATCTATTGCGCGAATTCGAAGGAAATTACGAGCTTTCTCTCTTGTAAAGAGGTGTTTGTGGTAGTTTCACTCCTTCTCAACTTGCTCTCATATTTCGTTATAAATAAAGGCCTTCGGGCTTAAAATTATGCATGCCTGTGTTCCTCATCCTCTATTCTCTCTCTTGCATATTCTAGACCTTGTTCATACTTTTTGGCAACTTCGTGCTTGATCATTCAACCACGTTAGCTTGATTCTTATCTAGTTTCCACCTTGTTTTGCATAGGCCGCCAAAATAGACTATTACACAATTAATCACAAATTTTAATCTATTACAAACCTTGTTTACAAAGCACTTTCTTTTCATTGTCTCGATAACGCTAAAAAAACCGTTTATTAGTCTACTCGTGACGCTAACAGGTAAGTGTGAGGGTGTGAAACTCCTTTTGAATAGTGGTATACCTTTTTTTACATTTATTTTACATTTACATATATCGCACAAACCCGAAACATATTTGAATGCCTTAAAACCACCTTTAAACAAAATAGGACCACCTATGTCGATTGACAAAGCCCATAAGTGTCGATCGACAAAGCCGATAAGTGTCGATTGACACAGCCATCACAAAGTCGATCAACGTACATCGATCGACACTTGCTCCCTATATCAATAATGACTTTATTATGAATTACTTGCTCCTTATCTCAATAATCTCCACTTTAAACACATTATCATTCCATATTATCCAAATTCTCCCACCTTCACATATATTGTTATCAGTTACTAATGACCAATTATTCCCCAAACTAACATGAACTTTAGTGGCAGAGCAAGTTCTAACTCTAGTTTTGTAACATACCACAAAGACCCATATTATTATTAAGAAAAAAATCACCTAATGTCATTCTGCTTATTCCCACTATTACAACCTCTAACACTCCAGAAGCTTATTGTAGTAACATTAAAAGTAGTAAATGTGATACTAGTCACTCATGTGACTAAATGAGTATTAAAAGTAACAATAATAGCCGCGGGAGTAATGTAAGTAATATTATCAACAATCAGAGCAGTGAAATTAATAGTAAATGCGAGAGTACTGAAAATAAAAAATAATGATGGCGGGAGTACTAAATCTAAAGGTAGTAACCTCAAATGTAGTTAATGTAATAGTAGTAACAACGGAATAAAGTATGAATAAATATCTAAACAATTGATTTAAGGATAATATTTTATGTATTTAAAATATACAAGTTTGATAAAATTCACCAGAATAGTAAATTTAACTGCATAAATAGCTGCTTAATCAAAGACACAATAGTAAATGCAGGAGTAGTGAACGTAATAGTATTAACATGAGATGTCGTGAAATTAACAATATATAGCAGGGGTAGTGAATGTAGTAAATGTGTCTCATAATTAGATAAAAAAAATTTACATATCCTTACGATTTCAAGATATGTCATATAAATGGTAAATGTATAAGTTAGGTAAGCCTAACTAAATTATATTTCATATAAATAAAAGTTAAATGGTAAATAAAGGTAGCCTAGAGGGAGTCGGGCACCAAAACTAGTTATAATAAAAATGGGAGTACTGTAATATATCCTTAAAGTCTTACAAACAACCGCCCAAATATTTTACTCTGTAAGGGGTGAACACTTATTTCCAAAATGTTAGAAAGAGAGAATAAGAAAAAGGAAAACTAAATGAGAAATAGATAATGTATTGTGGTGTTCCGAGAATGGGCATTCGCTGTGGGAAAAAGATCATCCCCATTGCTCGCCTCTATCCATTAACTTCCATTACTTCTCAGTCGTCGGGTTTTTTTTCCAAGACGATTTAACAGTCAAATGTTTTTATGAGATGAAAAGAGGATAATGATTTTATATTGGTATATTAGAGAAAATAGAAGTTACAGAGAGAACAAGTAATGGAGAAGATCCATCCCCTTCTAAGTTGGTCTTTATAATACTCATGGCGTATGGATCTTTATTTATTTCTTACCTCTATATTCTTCTTTTAACAATCATAGGAAAAACAAGAGCGCAAACTTACACTAAATATTCATAGAATATGAATAAGAATGTAAAAAGTAAGGCCTTGTTATACTACTTTTTTCATAGAATATGAATAAGAATGTGAAAAATAGGGCCTTGTACAATAGTATAAATCGTGTCAATGAAGTTTAATAAAGAGGCGCATATTTCCTCTACTACAAATATGAATGAATTATAACTTATAGTTGGATATACTTATGAAGAGACTGAAATTATAAAGGATAAATTTTTAATGTATTGGATAAACTCTATGACATAGCGTCTGGTTGTCAATATATTTTAGTTAGCTTATGACCAAAATTGAATATTTAATCAAAATTTCAGATAGCTTATTTTTGTACAGGTGTTGGCGAAATAACTTATTTAACCAAATAAATTATCTTAAGTTAAATGCTCCCTGGGGTAGCATGTGAAACTTAAGCTACCTAATTTTATTTCCTATACCCTTTTTACCCATTTAGTTTATAATATGAAATACTTATTATGACGTTTTATGTCTTTACCAAATATCAGCTACCTATTTTAGCTAGTTTGTCAAACACTTTTTATATAATCAATTACTTTATCAGTTCCTAACTTTCAGCAACCTTATCGGATTTTTATTATTTTTTAAATCTTTACAACATTTTCAGGTTTTAACTAGCTTTTCAGCTCCTTTAACCAACTAGAGCGATATAACTATTTTTTAAGTCCACTAGATCTAAACTGCCAAGTCCTAGCTCAATTTATATAATTCCTTTTGTAAATCTTTTATCACTATAGTACATTATCAAAATATTTTGTATTTGTAGATTTTTTCCAGAAAATGTATTTCTCTTGAACAATCATAGATTCATGATAGTAGTACAATTAAATACAATAACGATAATATTAATATTTAAAATAAACTTTATGTTACACTACTTGTATGATTATTTATTTATTCATGCAAAATATAAGTATATCACATCTTATTTATAATGATTTTGGTGCAGAATGTAACCTTTCTTTGTATTGTGGCCGTTGGAGCTTGGATTGTCAATTTTTTAGGTCAGTTGCTTATTAATTTCAAAGTCTAAATGGAGCAATAAATAATAGTATGCCTTAGTATTTGTCTGCCAATATTGTAACACCCTCATTTACTCATGAGCATTTAGCAAGACCCTCCAAGATAGATAAGGGCATTACCATCTTGGTTTTCCGAAATAGTATATATCAAAACCAACAATTAAGGAAAATTTTAAAACTTTATTACATATTCACCGTCTTATAACTCTTTGAAACTAATACAACCAACAATTGTGAAATTCACTGAAAGACTTATTATTAAACTAGAATGAAAAAATGATCTAAACAACGATGACTCTTCAAGAGGGGCTCAATACGTCCCAAGTTCCCGGCAGCAACCAAATCATGGCTCACATATAAAGACCTGTAAGACTCAATGCTCACCAAATGATCGAAAATTATCAAGTGGATCACCGCAGAAGTTTCTAAAATAAGAATAAGAGAAACACACGGCCAACCAAAGGTTAAGTAGGAACTTAAACCACGCAATATCGCATTACAACAATAACCATATCACAAATACATTAGCAACAACAATAGTCATTCTCATAATTGTTCATCATAACAGTCGTGCCACTGTCTCAACATGTCACATCTCAATAATACCATTACCACAATGTTTCATCATCTTAATATACCACTGTGTCAAAGTATACCACTGGCTCAGCTACGAATGTGAAGATCTCCCTAGTAGCGGGCCTACTAGCTAGAGAAGAGACCATGAGGGAAAGCTATTGATCAACTGACGCCAAGGGACTACTCGGTTACCTATACAAGTGTGACACCCTCAAATTTGCGGAAAGAAAAAAAAATAATTTAACTAGATAAAAGATAAGAATACAATAAAAGGTGTCATAAATAAAAAGGGTTCATACAAAAGGAAAATAATATTATACATAAAAATTATACAAGACGGGAGACATATCTCCCTTATAAATACGGAAATAAAAGAGTGTATAATAATATACAATCTAAGAACCGAATATAAGTCCAAGGTAAATACTTCGCTCGCTAGCTCGTCAATGTACCCCAAATATGCATCACCACCTGTTCGACCGCATTAAATATAAACACGGAAGCCACAGTCAGTGGGGAGTAACTCAGAGTTCTCCCAGCCACGAAATGTCGAGTTTAATGAAACATGAATAACATAAAAGCAATGTATATGGAAAATACAAAACTTAAACATATATGATATGCTTTTCATGTTATGAAACAATTAACTAACATATACCCTATCATATGAAAGCTATCATGTGAATCCGATAATAAACTATAACACGAGGTAGGGAAGCTGGTATGCTAGCTCAGAGGTTACCATGTAACATGGCCATGATACACTCAAACCCTAATCAACACGTAATCATGTGAATCAGTTAACAATCGGTAATCCAAACTCTATCAATCTTAGCCGGCTTGCATCTCACCTTCTAAAACTCATATAATCATACAAACATGAAAGACTGATACTTCTATAAACAGGCATAAGTTCCTAGGACGGCCAATAGTCATCTGTAACTCGAGTCTATACCACAAGGTAGGAAAACATTCTAGCCCTAGACTGATCAGACCTAGCGACAACAGCTAACCCATTCCCTGTCTCATTACATAACCGTACATGAGAAACTATACTAGGCGACCCCCTAAGCAGAGATGGCTAGTACTTAAGCTGGCTCCCTTCCCAAAGCGGAACTCTTAGGATGCCATGCCCCCGGCTTGGTATCAAAAGGCCCAGGCCAGTGACACAAACGCTATCAGTGGTGAACATATACTCGTTAAAGATAGTACGGCCTATCGATGTCATGGTCCAAGCTACTCATTTAGAATTAGACTGGTCAAGACGCCATATACTCATAATTCTCTATGGGTACTTAGTCAACACGACACCAACCATATAATCAAACAGTCACGGAAACAATTTCCTAACATGTGACTAATTGCATATAAATCATAATCAAATAACATATCGCCTCATATCTACTAAGGCTAATTCATTAATTAAATACAACCTTACTTGAAGACAAATGCCCGACCCGAGTCCCGCGACGGGTCATCAGTCAAATCGGGGCTGACTAGATCTTAGTTTGACCAAACCCGTTGGATCAAACCGGCTAGAAACAGAGTCTGTATCACATAGACATAAAATCAACATATTCATTACATGTTATTTTAATAAAACTTCTAACATGTGAATTATTAAATCTTACGTAAAACCCCGCTTGACTTTAAAGGATATGAAAATAAACTACGATCTCGTCTTATAATTTCTAACATGTGAGAAATAATAATTTTATGGAAAAACCTTTTTAATTAAATATTTTACTTATTAATATTTCCCACTTGCTAAATATTACAAAACACGATAAAAATGACGATAACTCAAAAACCGTCACAAGTCCCAAAGTGCGGA